>MU746197.1:35606-138679 GCA_026770625.1 Nicotiana glauca
GGGGGGGGGGGGGTAAACACGACATGTTCTATTTGAAGGTGGACAAGTCCTATATGTCCTGTTGAGGTGGACTAACCTAACATGTGATGCTTGATTTGTAATTACAAATATTGTGTGATGCGGTGCAAAGATCTTGATATGGTACAGAAAGCTTGATTTGGTGACAGAGTTATAATAACGATATTCAAGGTGCGATGCAAAGAGCTTGGTGCAGTAACGGATATCCATGGCAAGGAGAGCTTGGTGTAGTGTCTTTACAGTAGCGAAAATTCAGGTCGTCATGCCAATGATTTGGGGATTTGCATGTTGAAGTTTGTTATTAGTAAATTCCTTCATTCAAAGAAAAGTATAAGTTTCAAAGTATGATTTGTGTTGCCTCGTCTTGATTCGTATCTTCATCTTGCAACTTCTAATTTGATGCTGAGCTTCTAAAATAGTGTATAATATCATTCAAGAATAGCTAAAGGTTGCCCCTGCATTACTCAAAGAGAGTTGTTAGTATAAGAGAATATAGTCGCCTCGCATGGAACATCAATGTTTTTGCATTGGATATGCAATGTTATTGTTATGGCATTTTAAACTTGTTGATGCGAAGATGACCAGAATTTAGCTCGAAAATCTGACTTCTGCTTTGCCGAATAATGAGAATTCTTTTGCGAAATCTGCCCCGATTTTGGCTTTTGGGGGAAATAAAATTTTATTATATTGAGACCGAACCCATAGGGCTGCCTACGTATCCCCTCTTAAACATGAATTAGGTCAAAACTTAGTTCATTACAAAAGTCTAAGAAGAATTGCAAAAGAGAAGTACTAAGGATGGGCAGGTGGAGAATGGTTGCGCTATGACATCATTCTCAATCTTCTTGATCTGCTATGTGTTTTCTTTTCAAACATCTTGGTGCCAATTTTGTTGGATTTCCTTTGACAATGATTGTGCCCCCGGATGAAATTTCACAATTATTGCTTGGTAATTCAGGGTGTATCTTTATCTTGCCTTGCTCAATCCTGCTTTGTATCTTGAATTTGAGTGCTGAACACTCTTCAATGCCATGTCCTTGAATGTTTCAATGGAAGGAACAATTCTTGGATGGGTCAAAGTTTTTCGGTGGATGCTCAGAGATGACTTCTTTCATCGGTTGTAGAAGACCTTGGCTTTCAATATTTCAAGTATGTCAACCAATGGCTCATCCAAAAGAGTGAAAGAGAACGACCTCATTTTCTTTTGCTGTCAGAGGTTGGATTATGCTCGGGGGAACTTCTTCTGGAAGTTTTATTGAAAATTTTGCTGGCGATTAGGCTGGAGGTGGATGCTCCAGAAGTTGGAAGTGGAATAAGATTGCGAAAATTGGTTAGTATAGTAGCATTGTGGATGATGCATAGTCATGGCAATTGAGCTATCTTCTTTACTTTTGCTTTGTAAGTTTCCAGGTAGATCTTGGTGGTAGGTTTGGTTAATAGTTTGATCTATTGAATTGCATACAACTCTTCCTTCCTGAATCCCGCATTCTAGCTCGTTGCCAATTCGAATCAAATCAGAAAAATTGTGTGCACAAGCTGCAAGCATTTTATCAAAATATACGACTTCTTGAATTTGAATAAAGGTTGAGATCAATTCTCCCTCAGGCAATGACAGATGTATTTTCAAAGCTTCTAATCTTCATCGCATGGCTTACGCTTGAAATGATTCACGCGGCATTTTCTTTATTTGAGAAAATCAGCCACGTGCAGATCACTTCTGACGTTGAACTCGTATTGCTTCACAAAATCATGGACCATTTCCTCCCATGAGTGCCATTTTTAAAAGTCTTGTTTGGTATACCAATCAAGTGCTAATCCAGATAATATTTTAATGAATAGTATCATTCGAATAGCTTTATTATGTCCAATACCAATCAATCGTAGGAGTAAGCCTTTGAATGCGCAACAGGATCTCTAATAATTAAAAGCATTGAACTTCTGCAACTTGTGCACTAACGGAAGCTCAACATCTGGATGCAAACACAAATCCTCATACCTCAAACTTTAATTATTTCTTGATTGCATCTCTTCTTCAACGGATTTTCTTAGATATTAGAGCTCATTATCCAAATTCTTACGATTGTTTGGGTGGATTTCTCTTTCCCATCTTGCATATTGGCACAATGCTAATTGGACTTGCTTGTTTTCTCCAAAAGAATTGCGACTATGGAAGGTGGATATTGGCTATCATCGTGACTTGATTGAGAGTGTAGGTTAATGGTATTTGTGAAGAGATTGTATAAATAGGATTTGTGCAAGGAGATATGGTTAAAAAAATATATTGCTTTGAGTTGGAAGCAGAGGTTGTATACGGAAGTAGGTCGAAAATATTTCCCAAATTAACCAACACGTTTCTTCGTACCACATTTGCCTCAGTTTCATCACTTTCTACTTGCAACAATCTCATACCGGTACCGAATGCTTCAAATCTATTTGTCATTATAGCCCTGTCGTTTATGCAGATTCGCAACAAAAATGGTGTTCAATGCTAGTCAGCCTTTAAATAAAAAATAAAACTATACAAACAAAAAGTAAAGCATTAGCGTATTCATCATGATAAAGTAAATGCACAAAATAATAATATGATTAGATAGATTAATACATGATATGGTTAAGTAGAAGGCCTAAACTAGAAACGATGACCTAAGTTGCAAAATGGATTGACGAGAATGTTTTTTTATCTAGAGGGTTTTAACGCACAAGACTTGTTGACATGGAAACAAAATGATTTGAAGTTTTGTGAAGGGCTGACTTATGTCAATCATCAAAGCTTTAGACCTAGAACAAGTTCTTTTCCTTGCATGACTCTGGAATTTTTCAAAAATTGCCCCAATCTTTAGGATGTTTTTGATTATTACTCCATGGCATGATGTCCCTTTCGAGCATACTCATCCTGCGTGCTAAAAATCTGCCCTAGTTTCTTTGCTATAATGAGACTGAGCCTTATGTAGTTGCATGCGTATCCTAAATAAGGGAAGGTGGGTGGGGAATGATAATCTTTCAAGTTTGTTGATAGAGTCCTTGTTAATCATGATTCTTCTTCATACACATTTCTAGCAGCTTAGAATGCCCTTTCTAACAAGAAAGAGTACAGATTTGAAAAAATTGGACATTACACTGATAAGTGAGAGGTACAGCTGTGCAAAATGGAGAGTAGCCTTCTTCGTTGGATGAGTTCTTATGATCTACTATCATTTTCTTAATGTCATCAATTTCTTGCTCTATTTTTCCTACCTTGGTATCAAGCTTAGCAATCTTGTCTTGATATGACTCAATTTTTTTTTAATTTGTTGGTTTTGATAAGCTCGGGATCAAAAAAATTGATAAGGACATGGTAGTCAATTGGCATAAAAAGACTCTAAATTTCTGTTACTTAGCATTGGCAAATCATAACGTTGTCGAGGTCGAAAATACGCTATCAACCATTTTGAGAGTTATGGGATGGTACCTCAACACACATGCCAAAACTTGAAATTAGCGGGTACGTGAAGATTAATCACGACGACTCGAAATAAGATGGTACAAACATTTGAATGGAATAGGTGAAAATATAGAATAATTTGATGCTGAAAATTGACCAAATAGTGTCCGTCTATTGCTCGATAGATTGCACAAGTTTGGACATCTACCAACTTGGAAATGTGTGTTGGCACGAACGTTGAAGTTCTAAGACATAGGTAGAATGCTAAATAGATTTATGAAACTCTAACGAATCGACTGAACGTTTTGCTTTCTAGAACACCATTCCCCTAAATGAGACTTCTCGTACTTGTTTTTACTGATTTATGACTTGTGAGGATGGTTTGTTCGGAATTTGAAAGAGTTTGGGTTGAAATCAGAACACATGGTTCCTTAAGGTTGGCTTAAAAGGACAAATTTAACTTCGGTCAGCATTTTGAGTAAACGATCTCGGAATTAGGATTTGATGGTTCAAATAGGTTTGTATGATAATTTCAGACTTGGGCGTATGCTCGAATTGGATTTTGGATGAACCTAGAGCATCTCGGCGCCTAATAGTAAAAGTTGGTTCTTTAATGTTTTAGAAGTTCTTTAAATTTGGTTTAGAACGGGTTTTGATGACATCAAGTTCAAACGGAATTCCTAGATCGCGAGTAGTTCCATAATGTCATTTAAGATTTGCACGCAAAATTTGGCGTCATTCCGAGTAGCATAAATAGGCTTTGGCGCCTTGGAAATAAATTGAAGAACTTAAAGTTCATAAGTTCGATTCAGTTGGTTTTAGGGTGTGATTCTTAGTTTTAATGTTGTTTCAGGCATTTCGAGGGTTCGAGCGAGTCCGTTTTTATAATTCCAAACTTATTTTATGTTCGGGCGGGTCCCCGGGGGTCCCGAGCGTCAATCGGACGAGGCTCAAACCAAGTTGAAAATTTGAGAAGGAGCTGAAGCTCCAGTTGCTGTCATAACCACACTTGTGGTTGGCCAGTCATAGGTGCGAGCTCGCAGGTGTGGTTAGAGCATCACAGATGCGGCCTAAGGAGAGAAGCCCATGTCCCGCAGATGCGGCTCCTCTTCTGCAGAAGAGGAATTGCAGGAGCGGTTACCTGTCCAAAGGTGTAGACCCAGCTAGCCCAACCCATTTTTGCAGAAGTGGACAATTGTCCGCGGAAGCGGGACCATAGGTGCAGAAATCGCTGAAGGCAATAACCTTCATTTGATACGATAGTTAGTCATTTTTGGCTCCTTTCACTCCATTGTTGGGCAATTTTAGAGCTTCGTGAGAGGGGTTTGTCACCAAGCTTTGGGAGGTAAGTAATTCATACTATATGTGAGTTAAATACTTAGATTTTGAGTAGATTAACATGTAGACATTAGTGAAAATAATGGAATTAGAGGAACACCTAGGGTTTTGCAAGAACGATATTTTTAACACGAAATTGACCATGAAACTTAGTGATAATCGTATATTTATGTTCCTTAAGTCATGGGTAACTACTTCCTTCGAAAATTTTCGAAATTCGGACACGTGCGCCCAGGGATGAATTTTAGGAATCTTGCATTTAGGGTTGAGAAATTACTTTAATAGTTAAAATATAAATTCTTGAGCATATATTGATTAGTTTTTACCCCATTTGAATAGTTTTGGATCGTTCGGCTCCGATTTGAGGGTTTGAGTGCATTCTTGAGTTTGGAAGTAAGCTTTGGGACAAAGTAAGTCTCTTTTCTAACCTTGTAAGAGGAAAATTTCTCCATAGGTGAATCTAATTAAAATGTAGGTATTTATGGGGGCTACGTATGCACGAAGTGACGAGAGTCCATACATAGCTACTATTCCTATTATGTCAGGGTAGTTAAGGTTTACACCATGCTTTATGAATACAATTATTTGACGATATTAGCTATTTGTATTAAATGATACTGAGTTGAGAATTTCTAAGGATTTGAAAGCTACAAACTGAATTGCATTCTTATTTAAAGAAAAGAATTTATGAAAATAATTTGATTTGTATGATTGAATTATATTTGACCGCGTCGCATGAATGATTCGCGAGTGAGGAGAATAGATGCATCTATGGTTCGTACCGTTTGACCCTCCGGCAGTGCACATTTTATTATTATGTAGCATCGAGTCTTACGATCTCGGCATTACTTGCACATGCTACTTGCCTGGAACTTTCTGTGATTTGGACTGCTTTAATGCCTTGAAATTTAAATTGTTAATTGATATGACAGAAACTGAAATTATATTATGAAAGAACTTGTCACTTTCTATTATTAACTGTCGGTATTATTTATGACATTCATGCTTAGCATAACACTTAAATTATATTATTTTTTGCCCTAGTAAGTGTCAAGTCGACCCCTCGTTGCTACTTCTTCAAGGTTAGACTGGATACTTACTGGGTATATATTATTTATGTACTCATACTATGCTTCTGTACTTAATTGTACAAGATCTGAGGCAGGTGCATCTAGCGACCCGTCCGACGCGCAATCCTGATACTTGAGTGAGATTTCACGGTGAGTTGCCCCCTTCTGAGCCGTTCAGCAGCATGCCAGAGTCTCTATTTTATTTATTACTATCTATTCTAATTCAGGCAGTAGGATAGTTATATTTTTGTACATTCAATTAGTTGCCCTCGTACTTGTAACACTAGATCCTTGCACACACATTAGTAGACTATGATTTTTGGGTTGTAAAAATTATATTCATGATTTCCTCTAGTGGTTCTTGCATTGGTTGCCTTGTATTTCATTAAGTACTAAATTCTTAAATTTAAGTAAAATTTGTGGTTGGAAACTCTTAAATAAAAATGGAAATCACTAGGTTGTTCACAGTTGGCTTGTCTAGTGGAAGATGCTGGACGCCATCACAGCCTAACATGTAATTGGGTCGTGACAACATGGTATTGGAGCACTAGGTTCGTGTAGGTTTCACAAGTTATGGGCAAACCTGGCAGGGTCTTGCGGATCAGTACAAAGACGTCTGTAATTATCTTCTCGAGGCTATAGGGTTTTAGAAAACTACTATTTATTCATCTTCTATCCTGCAGTGGATGGAATATTAAATTTTCTTCTTCTATTCTCTCACAGATGGTAAGGACGCGCACGATGGAAGTTCCAGACCAGGGAGGAGATGCTCTCCTCGTTTCTAAAGGTCGAGGGAAGGTACCGGCCCAAGGGCGTCCCAGAGCTGCCCCAATCACGGGCATATCCAGCAAGGGATCCTATTATTGAGGAGCAGGACAAGGTGCCCGCAGCAGAGCCTGCCCCAGTGGATTTCATGACAGCACTTGACTTTCAGGAGTTCATGTTCCGTATGCTGCGGTTCATGGATTCTATGACCCAAGCTGGTTTATTTCCAGCAGACCCAGCTACATCTTAGACGGCACGGGGAGTACATATCCCTATTGCCCAGGCTCCTGGGCATGCAGTTGCAGTGTATCAGACTCCTGGCATACCTGCGGATGGGGCCCTGCCAGTTGCAGCAGTGGCACTTAAGCCCAGACCAGTTGCGGACGGTGATCTGCAGAAGTTATTAGACAGATGGACTAGGCTTTACCCTCCTATCTTTGGAGGTAAGCGCTATGAGGATGCCCAAGATTTCATTGATAGGTGCAGGGAAAGACTGTACAACATGAGAATATTGGAGTCCCATGGGGTTGAACTCACTACCTTCCAGCTGGAGGGCAGGGCCCGAAGATGGTGGCAGTCTTAGGTTCTTGGCAGGCTCGCGGGTTCCCCTCCCATCACTTGGGGCCAGTTCACATAGATTTTCTTGGATAGGTACATTCCACCCTCCGAGGGGGAAAAGTTGCGATATCTGTTTGAGTAGCTTGAGCAGGGTCAAATGTCAGTGACCGACTATGAGGCGAGGTTTTCTGAATTGTCTCGCCATGCACTCATGATACTTCCTACTGACACGAGAGAGTGTAGAGATTTGTTGCGGAGTTGCACTCCGGTATTAGGGCCAACATGGCCCGAGAGGTTGAGATGGGGACTTATTATAAGCTGGACGTGGAGATTGCGCAGAGGATTAAGGCTACCATTAGAGGGGTAGAGAGCAAATACAACAGGACAAGTGGGCTCGTTTCTCTGTAGAGTTTATGTTACACCCAACAATATTACGATGATATTACGCCCTGCAGTATTGCATTATAGTGATGTTACTCTTTGTAGTATTAAGTTATGATGAGGTTGCACCTTGTAGTATTGTACGTTGAATTTGTCGTAAGATAATCGGCATCAGTCCAAGTAAAAGATTATTTGGATTACAAGGATTATGCTATTTCACAAATGATGAGTAAATTCATGAAGGTGAAAGGGGAAGCAAGTCAAAGAAAATAGATTTTCATCAATGTTTGGCATTTTGGGATAAAATATGGCCCGAGCTAAATATCCGGTATTTATGAACTAGTGTCATACAAGGTACTGCATGACCATGCTAGTAAGGTGTACAAGATATGTTAAAAGAGAATAGTATTTTAATTAAGTTGAGATAATTCTTAATTATGCGGGCAATTATTTAATTATGGGTAATGGGACATTACCCAATTAATTAAAGAATCAATTGGATAAAGCTGAGAAAACCAACGTGACAACGAGCCACTCTTTGCACAAATGACTCTTGGTTTTTAGTTAGGTGGCAACTTAGCATATTAAGTACAGGACACTCCATTTCCAAGATTTTCAATGCAAATAATTTGATTCCTTACAAACAACTTGATTTCTTGAATACAACTTGATTTTTACTACAATCAGACGTGGGGCGTTAGCCATTCTCATCAAGTTTTTAATACATTTCATTCTAAAACAAACACTTCAATCCTTATATTTTATATACTAAAGTACTACAATCAAAAACAAGAGTAATTCTTACAAGTTTGATGCAAGTCAGATTTCTTCTTAATACAAATTCAAGACATGTCCAAACCGACGCTACAACTCCATCCAACAAGCATTTAACAAAAGTCTCGCAACAAAGCAATTTCGACGAAATTTCTTAGCACATTAGCAACGCCAGTGCACCTTTTCCAAGAATATCATACGGATTTTCCCCCACTCCAGGTATGTTAAGGCTGTCCCTTCTTTCTTTTAGCATGATCCATATAATACGAACGAAACGTGCAAATGCACAAATTCCATGATTGACTCTATTCATAGAAGTATTAGAGATATCTATGTTCTTGAATTTCCATGTGTCATAATATTTTATCATATATTCATAGGTCTCAGAAAAATACGAAAGTTGAAAAGAGTTTACTTTATGATATTAATTAGAGGTATAATGGTCTTATGACGTACTGAGAGATTTTATTAACGCATTTCATATGTACTTCATGCATTTATACATGTACATAGATCCATGACCAAGATGGTGTAATATATATATATATATATATATATATATATATGTGTGTGTGTGTGTGGGGGGGGGGATATGGAAAGGTTATGGTGATATATACGCACCACCACCTGATCAACTGGTATACGTTGATGATTTTGCCCACAATGGCCGATATGATATGATAGGATGCCCTCAGAGGCTGATGATGTTATGAAATATGTGCCTACGCACGACATGATATTTATACGCATATGCATGACACTAAAAGTATTTCATGATTTACAAAGTTATCCGGACTTACAAGTTGAGTTAATTACTCTATATTTCTTCCATGTCTATTATGTACTTATTTATGTGCCTTACATACTCGGTACATTATTCGTAATAACGTCCATTTTGCCAGAGGACGCTGCGTTTCATGCTCGTAGGTCTCGATAGACAAGTCGAGAGCCCTCCAAGTAGGCTATCAACTCAGCGGAAGATGTTGGTGCGCTCCACTTGCTTCGGAGTTGCTTGTTTGGTGGGTATGATTTAGACGTGTATTGATTGGTATGGCAGGACTTTGTCCTGACCTTTATGAAAACTTCATATTCTTAGAGGCTTGTAGACACATGTCATGTACTTAAGATATTGTATGGACTTGTCGGACTATATTCACGGAACGAGAGGTTATTTTGGCTTGTAGGCCCGTATGTATTATGTATAGATTTGTATTACGTGTTTTGTACTACCTATTTCACGGCAGCCTCTTAGGCTCAGTTATTTATGATAGTATGACATGAAAAGATATGTTATGTTGGTACTTCGTTAAGTAAGGTATCAGGTGCCTATCGCGGTCCATCGGTTTTGGTCGTTATAGTTTAGAGGTGCCCCGACTAGGGGCAGAGGTCAGTTTGGGAGGGGCCAGCCCAGCAGGTCCGCATATTCATCACCTTCATTACCTCCTCAAGGTGCTCCATTCAGACCTTATTTCAGTGCAATTCCAGAGAGTTCTTACCGCCAGCTATTCAGGGTTCCTCCGGCGGGTATTCGGGTCATCAGGGTTCTTCCAGTACTTATTCCAGTCGCATGCCAGAGAGTTCATACCGTCCCGTCAGGGTCCTTGTAGTGGGTATTCAGGCCATTAGGGTCAAACTTCGGGGCAATAGTCTATGGTACAGAGAGGTTGTTACGAGTGTGGAGATCCAGGTCATATGAAGATGACCTATCCCAGACTTCGGGGCAAGGCAGTGCAGCAGGGTCAGCAACACGTGATTTCAGCTCCACTAGCCCCGCCAACTGTCCGGTCGCCCAGAAGCGGAGAGTAGGCAGGTAGATATCGACCAAGAGGTGGAGGATAAATAGGTGGATGCCAGGCATCTGGCTCTCCAGCTAGATTCTATGCTTTTTCGGCCAGACCAGATGCAGTGGCCTCAGATGCCATGATCACAGGTTTTATTTTGGTCTGTGGTAGGGATACTTCAGTATTATTTGATTTAGGGTCTAACTATTCATATGTGTCATCTCTATTTGCTTATTTCCTTGATATCCCTCGTGAGTCTTTGGGTATTCCTTGTTATGTGTCCACTCTTGTAGGAGATTCTGTGGTTGTGGATCGATCGACTGGTCTTGTGTGGTTACATTATATGGTTACGAGACTAGGGCGGACCTTATGTTACTTGACATGATCGACTTTGAGGTCATCATGGGCATGGATTGGTTATCTCCATATCACGCTATCCTTCATTGTCATGCCAAGACTGTTCCTTATGCTATGCCAGAGTTGCTGAGGTTGGAGTGGAAATGTTCCTCCGTTAGTACATCTAGTCAAGTTATCTCTTTTCTGAAGGCTCAACATATGGTCGAGAAGGGTTGTTTGTCTTATCTGGCTTATGTTCGGGACACCACCGTAGAGTCTCCGATGATTGATTTAGTACTAGTAGTCTAGGAGTTTGCTTATGTGTTCCCTTCTAACCTTCCAAGCATGCCGCCAGATCGTGATATTGATTTCTGTATTGAATTGGCTCCAAGTACCCAGCATATATCTATCCAATCATACCGTATGGATCCAAAAGAGTTGAAGGTGCTGAAGGAACAACTTGAGGAGTTACTAGCAAAGGGGTTTGTCAGACAAAGTGTATCACCTTAGAGTGCACTAGTATTATTTGTGAAGAAGAAAGATGGGACTATGCGATGTGTATTTGTAGACATGTAATTTTTGACCCTCCCCAAGATTTCACATATTTTAACATTTAAATACTTAGTTTAGGTCTAATCTAGTTATTTCAACTAATTTTGACTCTTTTACTTTATTTCATCACAAAATAAAAATTACAACAAAAAAATATATATTTTATTTTATGTACCTTTCATAAAATTAAACAAAATAAAAAAAATATTACCTAATTTTTATCTTTATATGATCTTGAAATACAAAAAAATAGTTTCATGTTTTAATATAGTTTAGTTTAATTAATTAGGATTAGTTTTTGTACGGTGTAGTATTTTTATCTTATATTAAAAGGAGTCATTAAAGGTGTTGGACCACAATTTTAGGAGTCTTAGAGAGCAATTTTCGGCCTAATTCGGATTAGCCCATTAAGCCCAACACCCAATACCCACTATGCTAACCCTAATAACCTAGACCTAACCCATAAAAAAACCCCAACCTATTCTGAAAATGGCGACCGAAAATACACAAAAAAGAGACCCTTGACAAAAGGTGAAATCCACTGTTTACGTACCGAGAACCCCCCCCGGGTCATCTTCTTGACCAAAAAAATAATGAGCCCTCAACCAGCAGATCGATCCCCATCGTCACTCCATGGGAGACAAGGAAACAAACCCCACCTCTAACCAAAGACCCTGAAATTTTTCATCCCTACACCAAGAACCAGCCACTTAAGTTGTTTCCACAAACCACTACAACACCGAACACCCCTCCGCCGACCATCCTCCATAGCTGTCGAGCTCCATCACCATCACAAAAAAGAAACTAACACAAATATACAAGAACAGAAATTGTAGGACCAAGAAGCGAACCTAATTTCCTACACCTAAAAGCCAGCCACATCAGAAGCAAAAAGCCGAACACACTCAAAGAAGGAACGGACAGAAGCAACTGAGATCAAAATTCTGCCATTCAAAAACTTCAATTGCGATATGTTCCCAAAATTTGTTGAGTCAAAAATTTGCTGTTGTTGATTGTTGAACTCGTTGTTGAGTTCAGTCCAATCCGGTTTCAGTCATCGCTGAAGGGTCGAGTTTGTTTAGTTGAGGTTTCTGGCCGGGTCTGTCCGTGTATAGCTTCATAGGCCTGAGATTCTTTGTAAATGGGCAGCAGGTTCTTGAAAAATTTGAAAGTAATTCAGGTAATTCTTTTTCTCCTATCCATTGCTTGTTTCATTCAATGACTATTGTAATTATTTGATGGAACGAAATATTAGTACATTTTATTGAGCTTGGATATCTGAATCTTATTATTCCTTTGTTTCACGAGATTATGGTTTGGAGTTTGTTGCTATCTTATTTTGTTCGAAAAGCTCAAATGGGGATTTGGGAATCCGAAAATTATAGTTGTTAATGAGCAGATTATTTGGGGTTGATTACATATTTGTAAGGTGCTTATAGTGCAGTTATGCAAGTCTTCCTTGCAAAGAAGTTAGAGGAAAAATTGGTGCAAGACTGTGTTCTTAGGTCCTTACTAGTGGTCTATTTTGCAAAAGTAAAACCTGTTGTTGTTACTTCCTTGATTGATGGATTCAAACAAGAACTTCAGGTAAATCTGGACATGGTAGACAAAAGAGAGTGTCGTATTTCTAGCGCAAAGTTTCTGCTTAAGGAAGTAAACCATGTGCTTTGGTTTGTCAGTTCGTTGTAGTTCTTCTTCAAGTTCAAGGATTACGTTCAGTTCATATCTAATTAATGTCGAAAATGTCCTCGTTCTCATCGAGGTTCAACTCTTAAATCCTCTGCTTATTTTATTCTAGCTGAATGTTAATCGCTTCTTTGGCAATTTGGTTATGCGATTTGTTTGGTTATTGTCTCCGATTTTGAGTTTGTTCATGTAGTTATCTGCTCGCATGCCATTCGAATTGGTTCACATGGTTTTGTTACAATAGAGAAATTGGGTTGCAATCTTTCAGCTGAATCACGTCAAATTAGATTAAAGGGGTTCGGGCGCTAAAGTTTATGAAATTGAGATTTTTAATAAATTATCATAGCTACGGGTATGATTCCCGTGACGTAGGTGTGATGCTTTAATTTCTAAAATTTGGGGGTACATTTATGTGACCCGACCACAATTTAATCTGGTTAATAAAATAAACATGTTGTGGATCGTGGGTACGATTCCCGTGACATAATTCGCAATGTGTAATCAAATAATTAGTTGTATAGCAATCGTATTATTAAAAGAGGTTTAAAAGGAATAAAATGCACATAGTTTTGAAACAATGTTTTAAAATAAAAAAAAGGCCAATATTAATAGTTGAGCGACCATGCTAAAACCACGAAACCCGGGAATACCAAACATATTCTCCTGGATTAATAGAATTTCTTACCGGATTTTTGTGTTTTGCGGACCATAAATAAGAGTCAATTTTCTCGATTCGAGATTTAAACCGGTGACTTGGGACACCATAAATCATCCCAACTGGCGACTCTGAACAATAAATAAATAATCTCATTCTAATTGTCACTTAAATTAGAAAAGCTCCCCATATACCCCTTTCGGGATAGAAAAAGGAGGTGTGATAGCTCTGGCGACTCTTCTAGGGATCTAACCTAGAATCTTTGGTTTAGGGTTAAAGAATTCGAACTTAAATTAATTGTTATATTTGGATTTATTTATTATCTGATTTTATTTACATGTTTGGGCCTAATGTGCTAAACGTTGCTTTTACTACTTTAATATTATCTGAACTGTATATAAACTGCTACGAAACCCCTCTCTTATAATATTCTAAGAAGTGCACGCTGGCGTGACTTCTTTCTGTTATGTCATACCCTAATTTAGAACGAGGTTCAGACAAGTTGCAAAGCCGTATGATCTTTTGGATATCGGTAAGCTGCCCTCCCCCCTCCCCCGCGTCTTGAGTTGTTCGCTCGGTTAAGCCAGGTCTAGAACAATACACCCAGGTTTTAAACCTAGAATAACACAACCTCATGCCGGATCCCTAGTAGGAACGGTTTTTTGCATCATGTGCATTTGACTTTTGGGGCTCAATACAGGGGTAGGGTCCGTCTAGGACAGGTGTATCCGAAAATAAAAGATCATTATGATGTATCCTATGTGCTACGTGTTGCAATTTTCAAGTGTAAAATGGGTCATTTGGAGGACCAATGAGGTTTGAGGATAAATGAAAAAAAGGGTGAAGAGTAAAAAAAATAAAGCAAGTAGGACACAACTATATTCTTCTTTCACATTTTTTTAAAAGAAAAGAAAAAAAAATGAAAAATCCAAAAAGATTTTGCACTTTCTCATCATTTTCCAAAAAAGAAGAAAACCAAAAAAAAGAGGAAAAGAAAAATACAAAAAGAGTTTGCATGTTCCATCATTTTTCAAAACAAAATAAAAAAAATTAATTTTCTCTAAATTAGTTTTTTTTTAATTCTCGCTCGTATCCAATCATCCCGAACTGCGCATACCTGATTCTCGTCTCTCGGGGCATGATACGTAGGCAACCCACATAGGATTTGGTCTTCATAGTGAATCTTAGGTTCTTATCTTTGCGGGTCTTAGCCAAATTTTGCACTTCCAGCCATCTTTTGTCCACAGAAGTCGTTTTACAAAAAAAGTCTCAATCATGTCTTGCATGTTTCTAATAGGGAGTGTTATTGTCTCACATAGTAATGGTTAAAGGTTTCTCATACAGGTGTGGATCTACTTACCGGAGTTTGAGAACGACAGACATCCCAGGACCATCTGGTCAGGATCGTCGCACCCAGGAGTTGCTTAAGAAGTTTTTTTTAATGTTTTGAATTTGTTTCTTTTTAGGTTGTCTTGCACTCTATAGTTATGTCCAATGATTCTTTTAGTTGGTGTTGGAGTTTGTCGTAGTATAGTTGAGTTGAGTCTCCCGTTATCACATTACCTATTTTGTATTTGAAAACGAAAAAAAAGTTGTTGTAATGAATAATCCAAAAAGATTCATGCGGCGTCATAATATGTAGGCAACCTGCATAGCATTCGATTGAATCATTATTTTATTTTATTAAAAGAAAAAAAGAGAGGTGAAATTAGGGGATGTGAGAAATGAGAGGAAAGAAAAGAGTGACAATTAGAAGAAAAAGGGGAAGGAAAATGAGCAAGCCAAGAAGTGCTAAATAGAAAGAAAAGGGAGATTGAAATGAACAAATTGAAACGATGCCAAGTGATCTTGTGACCCTCAAAGTCATTCTAGAACCAATAACTATGACTAGGTGCATTGCACATAATGTGATATTATCCTATGCTAAATGCCCTAATGCTAACAGGATGACCCCATTTTGTTCCTTTTGATATCTTCATTGAGCTTCAGAAGGGTGGTTGTTTTGTGGTTCTTAAGTAACTCATCCATATAACAACAACAACAACAACAACAACCCAGTATAATCCCACAAGTGGGGTCTGGGGAGGGTAATATGTATAATACAAGGTCAAAATGCAAGGTAGACATGGCTAGCAAAGACTTGGACAGGGGTGTTATTGATCCGTCTAAGGAGATTGTTGGGTCAAAATCTGAGTTGAAAGGAGATTTCTTTAGGTTGAAAGGAGAGATTGCCGAAATATACCTAGCCTAGGTTAGTGGGCGTCCTCCACTATTGTTTCACACTAACTACACTGAAAGCCTTGTCACTATTCTTCCACTGTCACAAATCCAAATTCCTAGTGCTGGTGACATCTCCCCACAACTTTTTCACACTCAACTCGCCAAAACCACCTCATCTCCCGCTTCTTTGATCGACCACTCATATTTTGGTACCTCCTCCACCAGCTATTTTTCTTCTATCTAGTAGCGAGGCTGTGTTCAAAGTCCCCGATGCCCAACACTATGCTCCAGAACCAATTTTCAAGGTCTCGGGTCCATACTCTTACGCTCTTCATTTTGAGCCTCCTAGTGAGACTGCAATGCCTGCTAAGACAGTAGAGCAAGACGAGATATCCAAAAAGCTGAAAGGGGTTAAGATGCCAAATTTTAATTTGTATGATGGGCGTGGAGATCGAGTAAGATAAATGTTGACTAATCTGGCTAAAATTGAACTTGGTAAAATGAGATGGTTCAATAATTGAAAAATGAGATTATTCAGGAATACACATTGAATGCTGAGATTAGCATTGAATTTCTGGTAGTAGATCCATAATCAAAAAAATGTTTGTGATATTTCCAGAAGAAATGAAACAAAAGATATGGTAGCCCATCTGAGGGGTTATCGCAGTGAAATGAGAAGTGTTGGCGGGAAATATGAGTTGCTGATGGCATATTTTAGTGAGAGCCTGACTGGGGCAGCTTTGGAATGACATACTCGTCATGATGTCGGAAAGTGGCATACATGGGATGACGTAGCTCGAGATTTTGTTCGGCACTATAAATACAATGTAGACATTATCCCAGACGGCTCCTCCCTAACTCGGATGGAAAAGAAACCCAAGAAAGGCTTTAGGGAGTTTTGGTTTAGATGGAACGATTGCTCGGCTCAGTTCTATGATTAATAGAAAAGATGTTGCTAAGGCTCACCAACGACAGGATCCAGTGGGCATTCCTGCTAAATGCTTTCAGCCTCAATTCCGACCCCATGAATCTCCTCGTACTCCTAATAATCCTCACCAATGCTAATTTCCTCCACAAAATCCCCAAGGTCAGACCTTGCCTTCCTAATACTCTATCTACAATGCAACGCCATATGCTCCATACCCACAAGACCCGCAATGGACTGCACCACCTCCTCAAATGTCTTACCCGCCTCTTCGAGCATATCAACCACCTAACCGAAAGAGGTTCCAACCAAGTCCGGAGTTTAAAATGAGAAGGCATCAACAATGAGAAAAGTCTTTCTCTCCTATTGGAGAATTATATGCATCCAAAGGTTTAGGCAATTGGGCATGTTGAAGCCGAGTCAGATAAAAATGCCGAACCCCCTTTCAAAGAATTTTTATTATTCTCAAAGGTGCGCATATTGCTCTATTGTCCTGGGGCACAATATAGAAAAATGTTTGAATCTGAATAGAGCAGTCTAGAAGCTTGTCACTACAGGTGACATTACCATGCAAAATCCAGATGCAACAGATACTAGCAAAAGTCCATTGCCTGTTCATAATGAGACGCGTAAGGTGGGCATGATTTGTGTTGAAAATGAATATGAAAACTCTTTTGAGTTCCTTGGAAGGCCACTTGCTGCAAAGTTTTTAGCGCTTTCAGTCTCGGTTCCAGAAGTTGATCTTAAGAACGAGTTGGCAAAAGATACCCAAAAGCAATTTGCTAAGGTCAATGTGATGGAGACTTGTGAAGGTCGTAGTAATATTGATGCGGACCTCAGTGGCTAAGATGTCGAGCTTGGTGATTGGAAAGATGCTCTTTTCTTGGTTAGCCGGGGAGGAGTTCTGGTGGTTTATTTTGTTGTCATTTCTATTTTACGGGTTATTTCAGGGTTGTAATCCGGATATTGTCCTGTGACTAAAACCCTTATATCCTTTTATTTTGCCTAGTTTGTTTATACGTAGTAATTCATTTAGTGTTATCCAGGTTTGTTCCAGGATTGTACCCTAGTTTATTTTGCTTGCCTTGTTGTTCAAACCCTCTCACCGTCTGTGTAGTGCAATTTTCTTCTTTCTGTTATTTCTAATCATTTTTTGTTTATTTCTCTTCTCCTCTAGTGAAATGACATGTACGCATAATTCTAGGCCTGGTCTTAATAGTTATTTAGTCATGAAGCAATGAAGCAATTTTGAAGATGATAGGGGAACTCGAGGGAAATAAGTACAGATTTGGACAATTTAAGATTATTTGAAGCCCGAACCATGTGAAAGTAGGGAAGATAATTTGGAAAATTAATAGGGTGACAAGAATTCCTTAAAGGAGAGTGCATCCCAAATAATTTGAAGCGATCAGTTTTGAGTTCAAGTGCACCTCAATTTACAAGATAAAGTCAAGAGAGTTTGTTCCGAACAGACGGAGGGTATCCATTTTGAAGAAGAAATCACCCAAGAAGAGCTCTGTACTTGACAAGACACTAAAGGTGGAAGGCGTATCTGTGATACGAATGCTGATGTTGCAAACGAAATGCTACGCATAGTCTTCATTTTTAATCTTCAGGTTGCATGTGTTATACTTGGTATTCTTAGAAATTGGGAGGCCCTGTTTCAGCTACCCAAATACTCATACCATTCGACACCCTTTTTGAGCCCTTACTGATTTCTTTAACCTCCCCTATTTTGGAATCAAGTTAGAGTCATACGAAAAAAGAAAGAAAAAAAGGTCATGACCCCATAGGTTTATTTAGAAAGTTCATTGCAAGAGGAAAATTCAAAAAAAAAAAGAGAAAAATAGAGATAAAGAAAAAAAAGAGTAGGAAAAAAAGAAGGAAAAGAAAGAAAAAGAGAAAGGCATAGTAACAAAAAGTAGTCGTGTGAACTACGTTTGACCTGATTCTTGTCACCATAAGATACGTAGGCAAACTTATTGTTTGGTCATACCAAATAAAATGTTTCATAATCCCATGAAATCGCAAGTGGGACAGTCTTTCTTAGTAAGTCCATCAAAAAGAAAAAGAAAAAAAAACAATCAAATTCTCTTGTTTTAGAAATTGGGGCAAAGCTTTTAGAATGGATTCCAAAAGTTGTAAATAAATAAACCCTGTTGTCTTAGTTATTTTGAGCCTTTATGATATCCTTTCCTTCTAAACCTGTCCAAAAGCCACATTACAGACCAAAAAAGACCTCCCAGATAATCTGTGAGAGTACTGTGTTTAGACATGCCAAGAGTATATGATGTTTTTACCATGGTTAATGCCTAGTCATCTGCAGAATCAGAGGAAATAAGAAGAGAAGAACAAAAAGAGAGAGTCTTATTGGTTAAAACCTTCACAGGCACTATAAGGCGATGGTGAGTTGTGTGAAAGAACAAAATCAGAGAGGCTTGATGGTGAAAACCCTTCGGGCACTAAAAGTGAAATAAGGATCGTGAATCAGATTGGATAATCGAAGCATTGAAGCCCAGTTTCACGGTTTAGGGGTATAACAAGAATTGAACATCAGACTTGCTTAACAGATTAGGCCACTTAATTCAAAGGTGCATGTCATGGTCATTAGAGTTGGTATCCACATCTAATAAGTTTCTACTTTGTAGTTTTCTTGTTAGGAATCATCTCTTTCCATTGTCCTTTACTCTGTTTCTTTTGTCTTGTTTACTTCCTCTTTTTGAGTCTATTTAGTCAGAACAAGTGAGAAATGACTTCAAAATTTGCCACCAGCTTTCCAATTGCACAAAATGGGATCTGGCTAGCACGTCAAAGTGGTTTAAGTTTGGAAAGAACATAATACAGACTGAGTGGGTGGCAATTGACGTTCTTTGAAATTCATGTGAAATACAAAGGTTTAGTATAAGTCAATGCATGAGCACAATGCAATAGATAAATGGTATTGGGTTTGAACGGATCAAATGTATTTTTCGTGATAAGGGTGACAAAGAAAGTGGTCAGTCAATAAACAAGCAATGTCTTTCGAGTTGAAATCAATGTTATCATGAGCAGTGAAGGAGCAATCGCCCTCAATGTCAAGGCCACAAACCAACCACCATGTTTAAAATCACAAGTTTGCTTTGATTGAAACGGGGCAGGAAATTTCATTTGTTTAGAAGGAACCCTCCATAATGAAAGCATGTGCCAGACAGGTTCGCCCGTAAATTCTCAAGTCACTCCTGGATAATAAGACTTAGTTGAATTCCAAGACGTTCATAGATAACAGATTTAGCATAATCTCTACAGTTAGGAAATATAAGTTGACTCTGAAGTTTTCACTTTTCAGATGGGATTTAATTTCAATTGTTAGGGACCTCCTGGATAATGGGCTTTAGATTTTAAATTCATATCTCTTTTGATAACAAGATTCCATTAACACTCATAGATGTGTCCAGATACCAAATTGGGGCAGAAAAGTTTCTCTTATTTTGTCGGTTTTGTTGTAATGTCAGGCGACCACCCAGAGAACAAGGGAATACAGTTTCATGTTTGAGCAATCAGGCACCCACCTGGAGAACAAGGAAATACAATTCAAGTTTTTGCAATCAGGCGCCCACCTGGAGAACAAGGGAATACAGTTCAAGTTCCGGCAATCAGGCGCCCACCTAGAGGACAAAGGAATATAGTTCAAATTTTGGTAATCAGGCTCCCACCTGGAGAACAAGGGAATAAAATTGATGTTTTAGTAATCAACACCTAAAGAACAAAGGAATACAGTTCATGTTTTTGGAAATCAGGCGCTCACCTAGAGAAGAAGGGAATATAACTGAAGTTTTTGGCAATCAGGCGCCCACCTGGAGAATAAGAGAATACAGTTTAAGTTTTGGCAATCAGGTGTCCACCTGGAGAACAAGGGAATACGATTTAACTTTTAGGCAATCAGGCGCCCACCTGGAGAATAAGGGAATACAATTCAAGTTTTTGGCAATCAGGCGCCCACCTAGAGAACAAGGGAATGCAGTTCAAGTTTTAGCAATCAGAGGCCCACCTGGAGAACAAAGGAATACAGTTCAAGTTTTGGAATTCAGGTGCCCACCTAGAGAACAACGGAATATAGTTGATGTCTTTGGCAATCAGCCGCCCACCTGGAGAACAAGGGAATACATTTCATGTTTTGGCAATCAGGTGCCCACCTGGAGAACAAGGGAATATAGTTCAAGTTTTGGCAATCGGGCGCCCACCTAGAGAACAAGGGAGTACAGTTCATGTTTTTGCCAATCAAATGCCCACCTGGAGAACAAGGGAACACAGTTAAATTTTTTGACAATCAGGCGCCGACCTAGAGAATAAGGGAATACAGTTCAAGTTTTGGTAATCAGGTGCCCACCTGGCAAACAAGGGAATAGAGTTAAAGTTTTTGGCAATCAGGCGCCCACATGGAGAATGAGGAAATACAGTTCAAGTTTTGGCAATCAGGCGCCCACCTGGAGAACAAGGGAATACAATTAAAGTTTTAGCAATCAGGCGCCCACCTGGAGAACAAGGGAATATAGTTAAAGTTTCGGCAATCAGGCACCCACCTGGAGAACAAGGGAATACATTTCAAGTTTTGGCAATCAAGCGCCCACCTGGAGAACAAGGGAATATAGTTAAAGTTTCAGCAATCAGGCGCCCACCTGAAGAACAAGGGAATACATTTCATGTTTTGGTAATTAGGAGCCCACTTGGAGAAAAAGGAAATACCGTTCAAGTTTTGGAAATCAGGCACCCTCCTGGAGAACAAGGGAATACAGTTAAAGTTCTAACAATCAGGAGCACACCTGGAAAATAAGGGAATACAATTAATGTTTTGGCAATCAGGCGCCCACCTGGGAAAAAAATAGAGTTAAAGTTTCGGCAATCAGGTGCCCACCCGGAGAACAAGAGAATACAATTCAAGTTTTGGAAATCAGACGCCCACCTGGAGAAAAGGGAATACAGTTCATGTTTGGAAATCAGGCTCCCACCTAGAGAACATAGGAATACAGTTGAAGTTTTGGCAATCAGGCGTCCACTTGGAGAACAAGGGAATACAATTAAAGTGTTGGCAATCAGACGCCAACCTGAAGAACAAGGGAATACAGTTAAAGTTTTGGGAATCAGGCACCCACCTGGGGAACAAAGGAATACAGTGCAAGTTTTTGGCAATCAGGGGCCCTCCTGGAGAACAAGGAAATACAGTTCAAGTTCTGGCAATCAGGCCCTCACCTGGAAAATAAGGGAATACAGTTCGAGTTTTGGCAATCAGGCGCCCACCTGGAGAATAAGGGAAGTCATTTCAAAATTCAATTCAAGTTAAAAGTAGTAGAAGCTCGCAGCAAGAAAGCGAGTCAATAGTACGAGATGATAAACATAAGTTATTCACAATCCAGAATAAAAAAAAGGAAAAAAGAAGAAAAAGTGAATCCAAACTGTAGAAGTAGATGAAAGATATGTGCTGCTCAAGACATGGCTGAGGTCACAAGAAGTGCATGTCCGGTCTTGGTCCGAAAAAGCTGAAGAAGAATGAAGTAGCACCCGCAGTTAGCAACCATCAAGGTTCGAATCTATAGTCTGCATGAAGAACCATTCAAGACTCAAGATCAAGCTTCAAAAGACTTATAGATAGAAATCTTGTAACCCATAGTTGACAGGCTTAATTAGTCTTTTTTATTTTTGATATTTGATGTAATAACAGGACCACGAACAAGAACCTTGATAGAACGGAACCTCAACCGGCTCTCCACCTCAGTATACTCCGTCACCTCATTAACCTTTGAACTACACATGGCCTGATTCCTTTATAGCCAAGGATATGTAAGCAGCTCAGATACCAGGGCTCGGTCATATTCTCCTATTTTTTAGCTTATGGTCTCTCTAGATAAAGGTCGGGGCAAAAAACCCGTGTAGTCATTCTTTGCCTGAAAATACTTCGTGTTTCCAGTCAAAGAGGGACATCTGTAGACATGTGATTTTTGACCCTCCCCAAGATTTTACATATTTTAGCATTTAAATATTTAGTTTAGGTCTAATATAGTTATTTCAAATAATTTTGACTCTTTTACTTTATTACATCACAAAATGAAAATTACAATATATATATATATATATATATATATATATATATATATATATATATATATATATATATATATATATATATATTNTGTTTGGAAATCAGGCTCCCACCTAGAGAACATAGGAATACAGTTGAAGTTTTGGCAATCAGGCGTCCACTTGGAGAACAAGGGAATACAATTAAAGTGTTGGCAATCAGACGCCAACCTGAAGAACAAGGGAATACAGTTAAAGTTTTGGGAATCAGGCACCCACCTGGGGAACAAAGGAATACAGTGCAAGTTTTTGGCAATCAGGGGCCCTCCTGGAGAACAAGGAAATACAGTTCAAGTTCTGGCAATCAGGCCCTCACCTGGAAAATAAGGGAATACAGTTCGAGTTTTGGCAATCAGGCGCCCACCTGGAGAATAAGGGAAGTCATTTCAAAATTCAATTCAAGTTAAAAGTAGTAGAAGCTCGCAGCAAGAAAGCGAGTCAATAGTACGAGATGATAAACATAAGTTATTCACAATCCAGAATAAAAAAAAGGAAAAAAGAAGAAAAAGTGAATCCAAACTGTAGAAGTAGATGAAAGATATGTGCTGCTCAAGACATGGCTGAGGTCACAAGAAGTGCATGTCCGGTCTTGGTCCGAAAAAGCTGAAGAAGAATGAAGTAGCACCCGCAGTTAGCAACCATCAAGGTTCGAATCTATAGTCTGCATGAAGAACCATTCAAGACTCAAGATCAAGCTTCAAAAGACTTATAGATAGAAATCTTGTAACCCATAGTTGACAGGCTTAATTAGTCTTTTTTATTTTTGATATTTGATGTAATAACAGGACCACGAACAAGAACCTTGATAGAACGGAACCTCAACCGGCTCTCCACCTCAGTATACTCCGTCACCTCATTAACCTTTGAACTACACATGGCCTGATTCCTTTATAGCCAAGGATATGTAAGCAGCTCAGATACCAGGGCTCGGTCATATTCTCCTATTTTTTAGCTTATGGTCTCTCTAGATAAAGGTCGGGGCAAAAAACCCGTGTAGTCATTCTTTGCCTGAAAATACTTCGTGTTTCCAGTCAAAGAGGGACATCTGTAGACATGTGATTTTTGACCCTCCCCAAGATTTTACATATTTTAGCATTTAAATATTTAGTTTAGGTCTAATATAGTTATTTCAAATAATTTTGACTCTTTTACTTTATTACATCACAAAATGAAAATTACAATATATATATATATATATATATATATATATATATATATATATATATATATATATATATATATATATATTTTATGTTCCTTTCATAAAATTAAAAATATATATAAATTTGTACCTTATTTTTATCTTTATATAATCTTGAAAATACAAAAATATAGTTTCATGTTTTAATATAGCTTTATTTAATTAATTAGGATTAGTCTTTGTATTGTATAGTATTTTTATCTTACATTAAAAGGAGTCAATTAAGGTGTTGGACCACAATTTAAGAAGTTTTAGAGCCCAATTTTTGGCCCAATTTGGATTAGCCCATTAAACCCAATACCCAGTAATGTAACCCTAGTAACCTAGACCTAACCCACAAATTCCCATAACCTAGTCTGAAAAAGGCAGCCGAAAACACACAAAAAAAGAGACCCTCGACCAGAGGTGAAATCCGCCGTTTACAAAACAAGACTCCCCCTCCCCGCAGGTCATCTTCTTGACCAAAAAAAAATGACCCCTCAAACAGCAGATCGATCCTCATCGTCATTCCATGGGAGACAAGGAAACAGACCCCACCTCTAACCAAAGACCCTGAAATTCTTCATACCTACACCAAGAACCAACCGCTTCAGCCGTTTCCACGCACCACCACAACACCGAACACCTCTCCGCCAACCATCTTTTATAGCTGCCGAGCTCCATCTCCATCACAAACATGAAACTAACTGTGACGACCCAGCCGGTCATCTTAAGAAATAATGCCCTGATCCCTTATTAACAGCTTCCCCCAAGTTTATTTCTGCTATTTTGATTTGTCGGGACATTCAATTTTGAGTTTCGAAGAGTTATGGGACACTTAGTACCTAAATGAGCGGTTAAGTGTTGGAAAGTTGACCCCGTAATCGGAACAGTGTGAAGACAATATCAGAATTGAAATCTGATAGTTCCGTTAGCTCCGTTGGGTGATTTCAAGTTTAGGGGTGTGGTCGTATTGTGTTTTCGAGGTCCTTAGCTAATTTAGGCTTGAAATGCCGCGTTGAAATTTGAAGTTTTCGGTTTGATAGTGAGATTTTGATCCGAGGGTCGGAATGGAATTCCTAGAGTTAGAGTAGTGCCATTATGTCATTTGGGATGTGTGTGCAACGTTTCAGGTCATTCGGATGTGGTTTGATAAACCTTTTGATCGAAAGCGTGTTTTTAGAGTTTTTGCGATTCCTAAGCTTGAATCCGATGAAAATAGGTGTTTTGATGTTGCTTTTAGTGCTCCGAAGGTTGCAACAAGTTCGAATGGTGTTTTAGGATTGGTTGGCAGGTTTGGTTGAGTTCTTGGGGGCCTCAGGTGTATTTCGGATGCTCAACAAGTCATTTTGGAACTTGTTAGGATTGCAGAAAATCTGGTATCTTGTTTCGTTAATCGCGTTCGAGCCTTTTATCCGTGTTCGCGTAGTGTATTTTCAGAGGGAGTCTAATTTGTTCTTCGCTATCTCACGACTTCGCTCGCGATCACAGAAGTCTGTCCCTTCCTCCTTCGCATTTGCATTCCCTCTTTCGCATTTACATAGTAGAAATATGAGGCGGTGGCTCTGTGGTCTTTTTCCCTTCGCGTTCGAATGGTCTTGCACGCGAACGTGTAAGCCCTCCCCTTTCCTTCTTCGCGATCGTGTGAACCATCTCGCATTCGCATAGTGCAGTTCAGGAACCATCAATTTTACTCTTCACGATCGCAGGTCCTCTTTCGCGATCGCGATGTACAAAATACCTGGGCAGATTCATTAAAATCCCAATTCGAGGGTTTAGGCCTATTTTTCACATTTTCGAATTTGAGAGTTCGGGATGGGCAGTTTTTGAAGACTTTTGCACCTGGGTAACTTAGGTAAGTGATCTCTACCCAACTTAGATCAATTCCCATGATTCCAAACTTAAATTTAGTCTTTAAACTTGGAATTTTGGTAGAAACATTTTTGGGAAAAGTTGGATAAACTTCATAGGCCGAATTATTGAGTTTTGATTGGGTTTTTGGCATCCTATTTCAGAGATTCTTATATGATTAGACTCGTGAGGGAATGAATGTCTGACATATATAATTTTTACTCAATACCAAGACGTGGGCCCGAGGGGCATTTTGGTCATTTTATCATAATTTCTCTTATTAGCTTAGAATTTAATTGTAGAATCAGTTACTTGAAGTGTTATTTACAATATGCAACTGAATTGAATAGATTTGGGTCATTTGGAGTCGGATACTCATGGCAAAAGCGTGGTTACGAGTTGAATTGAGCTTGTTCGAGGTAAGTGACTTGTCTAACCTTGTGTGGGGGACCTTTCCCTTAGGATTTGGTATATTTGTTAATTAAAATGCCTTGTACGTAAGGTGACAAGTGCATACTTGTGCTAATCATTGGAAATCCAATTTTCATTAAGTACTAGTAGTATGATTATTTTCATGTTTTACTGCTTGTTCTATTTGAACATGTGTTAGCTTAGGAGATGTATGAGTAAGTTATTAAATTGCCTTAATTGTTCCTGAATTCTGTGCAGCATGCTAGGCTAGACTATTTCGTTTTCCTTAATATTAAGTTTGAAAATTTCTAATCATTTCTCCTATTACTGCTGTGTATTTACTTTGGGACTATGGATGTGGGATTTCAGTAGCCCCCACCCCCTTATCTATTTACTTTGGGACTACGGGTTAGATTCCCGGTAGATCCCCCTGCACAGTGATATGAAACTATGGGAATGCACCCGATAAATTTGCTCAGTACTGGGTATTTATGTTTGGGACTATAGAACGGGATTTCGGTAGATCCCCGTGTACTATGAGCTGAGCTACGGGACAGTATCCCGAGAGACTTATCGGAGATGTATATTTGGGACTTCAGGACGGTATCCTGGAAGATCCCCGGTTGGTATTAATGTAACTGAGTTGTATTTTCCTTCGGTGTTTACATTATTTTTATGCTGTTCTGTGTTGTTGTTGTTGTTCTCTATATACCGGGTTACTTTCACTGTTGTTCACATATTATACTATCTTGTTCCGCACTATTGAATTATATCTTTTATTTAATCTTAGTAGGGCCCTGAACTTCCTCATCACTACTCAACTGAAGTTAGGCTTGGCACTTACTGAGTACCGTTGTGGTGTACTCATGCCCTTTCTGTGCATATTTTTCATGTGCAGATCTAGGTACGTCGACCCAGTATTACTATCATTGAGGCGAGGCGACCGCTGTAGAGACTTCGAGGTACATCTGCCATGTCCACAGACCGAGAAGTCCCTTTCTATTCTAGCTGTTAAACATTGCCCTTCTGTATTTACTTTCTTGTTAGATATTCTGGAGTTAGACTGTTAGATATTCCAAAGGCTTGTGGTTCTGTGAGTTTCCAGGTTTTAGGATAGTGTATTAAATACTAAGGAGTTGTGTTGTATGTGCTGAGCGACATTTAAATATTGTTTTCTTCAGTTATTTTGACTTTTTTCTATTTATTTTGCAAGTTTAGATTATTTCAGCATTTTTAGGCTTACCTAGTCATAGGAACTAGGTGCCGTCACGATAGTTCACGGAGGGTGAACAGGGATCGTGACACTGACACACACATACAAGAACAGAAATGGAAGAACCAAGAAGCGAACCTAATTTCCTATGCCAAAAAGTCAACTGCATTAGAAGCTAAGAGCCGAACACACTTAAATAAGGGACGAACAGAAGCAACTGAGATCAAAATTCTACCATTTGCAAACTTCAATTGCGATCGCCTCCCAAAAGTTGTTGAGGTTGAAAATTTGATGTTGTTGATTGTTGAACTCGTTGATGAGTTCAGTCTGATCCTGTTTCATCCATCGCTGAAGAGTCGAGTTTGTTTCGTTGAGGTTTCCAGCCGGGTATTCCGTGTTTTGCTTCATAGGTCTGCGTTTCTTTGTAAACGGGCAGCAGTTTCTTGAAAAATTTTAAAGTAATTCAAGTCATTCTTTTTCTCCTATTCATTGTGTGTTTTATTCATTGCATGTGTTAATCTTTTTTGTATAATTATTTGATGGCATGACATTTTGGTACATTTTATTTAGCTTGAATCTCTGAATCTTATTATTCCTTTGTTTCACGAGATTATGGTTTGGAGTTTGTTGCTATTTTATTTTTTTTCGAAAGCTCAAATGTGGTTTTGGGAATCCGAAAATTATAGTTGTTAATGCCCTGATTGTTTGGGGTAGAATACATATTTGGAAGGTGTTTATAGTGCAGTTATACAAGATGGACTTTTTCGTAAAGAAGTTAGTGGAAAAATTGTTGCAAGACTGTCGGTTCTTAGCTCCTTACCAGTGGTCTATTTTGCAAAAGTAAAACCTGGTGTTGTTACTTCCTTGATTGATAGATTCAAACAAGTATTTGGATAAATATGGACAAGGTAGACAAAAGAGAGTGTCGTGTTTCTAGCGCAATGTTTCTGCTTAAGGTAGTAAACCATGTGCTGTGGTTTATCGGTTCGTAGTAGTTCTGCTTCGAGTTCAAGGAATACGTTCAGTTCATATCCAATTAACGTCGAAAAGGTCCTCGTTCTCATTGAGGTTCAACTCTTCAATCCTCTACCCATTTTTGTTCTAGCTGAATGTTAATAGCTTGTTTGGTGATTTGGTTCCGTGATTTGCTTGATTATTGTCTCTGGTTTTGAGTTTGTTCATGTAGTTATCTAATCGCATGCCATTCGAATTGGTTATAGTTGAACATGATTTTGTCACAGTATAGAAATTGGGTTGCAATTCATCAGTTGAATCACGTCAAATTAGATTAAAAGGGCTCGGGCGCTGAAGTTTATGAAATTGAGATTTTTAATAAATTATCCTAGCTACGGGTACTGTTCCGGTGTCATAGTTGTGATTCTTTAATTTCTAAAATCCGAAGATGCATTTATGTGACCCGGCCACAAATTAATCTTGTTAATAAAGTTGTTGTGGATCGTGTGTACGGTTCCCGTGACATGATTCGCAATGTGTAATTAAATAATTAGTTATATAAAAATTAGATTAGTAAAAGCGGTTTAATAGGAATAAAATGCACATAGGTTTCAACCAATATTTTAAAATCAAATAAATAGGACAATATTAACAGTTGAGCGACCGTGCTAAAACTACGGAACCCGGGAATGCCTTACACCTTCTCCTGGCATTGACAAAATTCCTTACCCGAATTTTTATGTTTCGCGGACTATAAATAAGAGTCAACTTTCTCGATTCAGGATTTAAACCGGTAACTTAGGACACCATAAATCATCCCAAGTGGTGACTCTGAACAATAAATAAATAATCCCATTTCGACTGTCACTTAAATTGGGGAAGAAACTCCCTTATACCCTTGCGGGGGTAGTAAAAAGGAGGTGTGACAGTATTGATAACCGCCAGTTGAACAAAGTTACCATCAAGAACAAGTACCTGTTACCGCGTATCGATGATTTGTTTGCGCAGTTGTAGGGTTCTAGGGTGTTTTCTAAGATAAACCTGAGATTGGGGTACCATCATTTGAAGATTCGGGACTCATATGTTCCGAAGACTGCCTTACGTACTAGATATGGCCATTATGAGTTTCTTGTGATGTCTTTCGGCTTAACTAATGCCCCAACGGCATTTATGGATTTGATCAATTAGGTGTTCAGGACTTATATTGATTCTTTTGTTATCGTCTTCGTTGATGACATCTTGATTTACTCACACAGCCCAGGGGAGCACGAACAACATTTGAGAGTGGTGCTTCAGACATTGAGGGAAAAAAATGCTATATGCTAAGTTCTTCAAGTGTGAGTTTTGGCTAAAGTCTGTGGCATTCTTGGGGCTTGTTTTATCAGGAGAGGGCATTAAGGTGGATCCCAAGAATATTGAGGCAGTTCAGAGTTGGCTATGTCCTACTTTGGTGATTGAGATCAGGAGTTTCCTGGGGCTAGCAGGTTATTATCGCTAATTTGTGCAAGGCTTTTCATCCATTGCCGCACCTTTGACTAGATTGACCCAGAAGGGTTTTCCTTTCCGTTGGTCCGATGATTGTGAGGCGAGCTTTCATAAGCTCAAGATAGCTTTGACTACCACACCAGTTCTAGTATTTCCTTCCAAATCGAAGATGCATACAGTATATTGCAACGCTTCACACGTTGGTTTGGGTTGTGTATTGATGCAGGAGAGGCGAGTTATTGCATATGCTTCACGTCAGTTGAAGATTCATGAGAAGAAATGTGCACAAGCTAGAGTGAGCAGCGATGGTTTATGCTCTTAAGATATGAAGGCATTATCTGTATGGGGTGTCATGTGAGGTTTATACTAATCATCGTAGCTTACAACATTTGTTCAAGCAGAAGGATCCTCAATTTGAAGCAACGTAGATGACTTGAGTTACTGAAGGTTTATGACATCACCATTCTTTATCATCCGGGCAAGGCAGATGTGGTCGTGAATGCCTTAAGCAGGAAGGCAGAGAGTATGGGTAGCTTGGAATTCATTTTAGCAGAGGAAAGGCCACTAGCTTTAGATGTTCAGTCCTTGGCTAACAGACTTGTGAGGTTGGACATTTCATAGCCCAACCGAGTTCTTGCATGTGTTGTTGCACAGTCATCATTATTGGAGCAGATCAAGGCTCAGCAGTTTGATGATCCGTATTTGGCACTCCTCAGAGAGACGGTACTATAGGGTGGTGCCAAGAAGGTTTCAATTGGCGAGGTTGGTGTTATGCTACTCCAGGGTCACCTATGTGTTCCAAATGTCTATGGATTGAGGGAGATGATTCTAGAAGAGGCACACAATTCTAGGTATTCTATTCATCTAGGTGCTACAAAGATGTATCGTGATCTGAGACAACACTATTGGTGGCAACGAATAAAGAAAGACATAGTGGCGTATGTAGCGAGGTGCCTAAATTGGCAGTAGGTCAAGTATGAGCACCGGATGCCCGGTGGCCTACTTTTGCAGATGACTATATACGCGATAAAATCAGAAGACTTGATTTTTTGCTGTCAAGACATTTCGGAACCTTCCTCGAAGCCTCGAGGGTAGGAGACCACAGTCGAGTTCTCGGACTCGGGTCTCGTCGAGGTCCCAATCAAAAGAAACAGGGTCCGAGGTCTGAATAAGAAAGAAAGTCTCTTAAGAACATGGCTACACCTAACGGGTCTGGCCTATCCGAGAGCCTACTGAGAGGACTTGCGTCAGGCCGTCCCATCTATGTACCCTTGTAATTAATATATGTTTACTTTACCGGGTCCCCTCGCATATATAAGAGGGACTCACCCTTCCTTGTAAGGGGCTGATGTTGCTCCACTTCTCTATAATCCAATAATCTCTCTCTCTCTCTCTCTCTCTCTCTCTCTCTCTCTCTCTCTCTCTCTCTTTCTTCTTAGTTACCAGTGTTCATCGATCCCGAGGTCACCCTAGCATTTTATTCTTCTTCGTTTGTTCTTCATCGTTTTAGCTCAAGATTGATAGTATAGAGCCTTATTCATTTAAACCTTTAACTGTTATCCCCTTCTCGACTACCCTCGATAAGCCTGAGATAGGCTCAAGGCCTGTCTCTGAGGTATCTACTAGCTTGCTCTACGCCTGGGAATGTCCCCTCACTGGTTCTATTGTTTCTCAGGCCAACTCGATCTGTATTGTCTTACTTCACGTTTTAGCACTAACCACCCTTATAAGCTAGCTCGGGAATAGATCACGTATTTTAAGAATCCTGTTTACAAATTTAATTGTTGTTACCATTTTAACGGTAAACAGTTTGGCGCCCACCGTTGCGCTAAAAATAATAGTAATTATTCTCTTGTTATTTTTGTCACTTAAACGCACGATATCTTTCACACTTTTTCTTGCCCAAGATCTTTTGATTTCCTGGTAATAATCAGTTCGATAAGGGAAATCGAGGACGACAACCACAAAAATCGCAAAGAGGATAGTATGGCCGTTCGAACGACTGGCCCGACATCGTAGGACCTCGATAACGCACCTAGATCGGTTCAAGCGAACGCGGATGCATACGACAACGAGGTTATGAAGTCTTGTGTACCGATGGCAGCACGCAACACGCTAACCAACATGAAGCCCGAAAAATCCCAGCCCCGGTAGAACGGGAAGTTAATCTTCGTATTATTTTTTGAAATTTTACAGGAAAAAAAATTGGCTATCTCTCAGCTACAAAGTCGCTCGGAGACTCTCAACGCGGCAATACCCAAAATAACTCATCAATTCGAGCCAGTACCCGAGATATCGGGCAATGACGAACCAACAACCTATCATGTGGCAGTAAGGATGTAGGAAGTCACTATCGTAAAGATTGACTCACGCTCGCGGGGACTCCTACAACAACCATCTCCCGGAGATACGATCTAGGGACTCATTTCGCGGAAGTTAGAAACAACAAAATTCCCTATGAGTGACAGTATCCCAAGTCCTCATAGGTGCACCACCACTCAGGCACGCCCATCCAGGAACGGAGACCTCCAAAATGAAGAACTCGAGCCCGTCCCGATGATGAGATTTGAAGAAATTCCCTTGGAAGAAACCACGATACAACATCATCGTTCGACATCTAATCTCAGGGACCCGCTCACCCGTACTAGCACAATCCATGGAAACACACACCAACGCCATCAAATTAATGACAAAAGGCTCAATACATCGAAAGCAAGGAGAAGAAGAAGGAATAAAATATCAGGGGATGCCGCACCCTGCTCTTTGACAAGACAAACGAGACCACTCCCGGTTCCATATAGTAGGGTGGCTTGGACCTTTGCCCAAAACCCAAACAAAGCATACCTGACAGCTCCGGAATAGCTCAAGCGAAGCTTGATCAAATATCCAGTCGAGGCTTGGTCAGATACCAGCAGTCATCACCAGACCCAAGTCAGAGTCGTGGACGACCCTCGAAAAACCTCTTTGGGGTCGGCATATCTGATTAGATTCCCAATAGAAAAGCTGACACTGAATGAATGGAGCCATCATCCACGCGACATGAATGGAAAAAATAATTCGATGCACAACGCATCTCACAAAAACGAGGCAGTATCCCGTGGACAACTCCTTCGAGGAATCTCCAATGGTACCAGATTCAACAAGACGCAACCAGCAAAGAAACCTCGCCCAATGGAGCTTAACTTCAACGTTGCAGTTCCAAGCACAGTGGCCACCATACGTGAAGCTAAGAATTCCAGTTGGCTCGGACCTATTCAACCAAAACTCCTTCAGGAAACCCATGGCCCCCACGGGAATCGCAAAACTCTCGAAGTTACAGACCCAAAAGAGCAGCAACTACGCTATTGAACAAAGGTAACCATAAAGTTCGGCAAGCGAGAAAACCCGGATCCAGCTCCACGGACGAGAAGAAATCGGACATAACAGAGTCAGTAAGCTATGACATATCATCACAACTGTTAAAGGATGGCGGCACCCCGCTAAGATCCGTACAATGTATAATATAAGTGCCCGTCACCAAAAAGGGATGGTCCCGGGAGATACTCCCTAGGTTCACCCTCGCGCTCGAAGAAAAGAACGCCGAGATTCCACCTCGTCATCACATTAACATATTGGTAATCCCTTATTTTCATTCAACTCATTTAAAATAAAACATACATTCATGAGTACAGGTGTATCGGCCAAAATTATACCAACGATGTCGGGCCGAAGCTAATAGGACGATCTGGCCCAGCGTCGCTCTTGGGCTGGACCGCTGACGTGTTCCCAATGGTGATTGCCACAACAACCAAATCGCTCCCCTTGCACGGTCGGCCCGATCTCAAGCTAATACATTAAGCGACGTAGGGCATAGACACTCTGTACAAACAACGGCGAGTGTTTGTACAGACGTAGGGCCAAAGCATCGCCCGGGACGCAATTCCGACCCTGCTCCTCCAAAGGTGTAAAACCCCGTGACAGACGTAGGGCCAAAGCATCTAGCTTCGAGCGACAGGAGGAGAACCCTCACCTTATGCCCATGATTGGCGTTTCCCTCAAATGAGGTCAAAAGGTAAGGACAATCACGTCCTCAGCCAGGACTGACCGGACAAGGAATATGACTGTCGCGGAGTTTATTCCCCGAAATGCAGCTTCCTTTTACCATTTGCTTTCCTTTCTTATTGCTAATATGTACGTAGCCAGCCAGCTGAGGCATACAGTAGCTCTATACCTCGCTCGAGGATCCGCAGATGGGGCTCGCCGGGCATTTTTCCTCGATCGGGTTTCTAACAGGAAGAAGGTTCCACCGACATATTATTAGCGAAACTGCATATCCCCGGGGAAGGGACCCGACAAGTCCTTGATCTCTCTCTCTCTTGAAATTTTCCAATATGGAATCATACAAAGCACATTGGATAATCAGGGAAGCCATACCCATGTGGACCAGACTCACAGCAGCGGGACAACATGTATTTGCAACTTATATTTTTGATAGGAAATGAAGAATATTTTTAAGAATTCGACGCCTCAAAGAAGAATATTTTGGATTATCCGGAGTGAAAAAGCTCTCCATCAAATGCGTCCCGAAACACTCAGAGACTTAAATAATTTGGCGCCCCCACGACCCCAGGGTCGGGACTCCGGGCTCATGAAGCCCTCGTGATATGGCTCCAAGTCTACAAAAGGCGGTATTCAAGCCTAAACTGATCTAATATACTAAGAGACTCAACTTAAGCAATTCGACAACTTGAACAACCCCAGGGTCGGAACTCCGGGCTCACCAAGCCCTCGAAAAACAACTTCGGGCTCATCAAGCCCCCAGAAATAGCTCCGAGCTCATGAAAAGCTGTCTTTAAGCAAACTCGATGACTCGGAGGTTGTCGCCAATCGCCACGCACTGGAAAATCAAAAATTGTAACACCCTAATGGGGAGCCTCGGCAAAACCAAATCTATTCTCGATACACTGTACGACCTCAACAGGCATGGCAAACAATAAGACCTCATTAGGCATGAAAAATCCCGCAGTTTAGGCTATAGTTGCATTTGTAAGAATCCATAAAGGTCATATCCTCGGTGTAGACACCTAAAACTACATCTCAGGATCAAAAATGGCCCAGGCCAAACGCACACGACTCCGGTCGAAATGGCTGCTATAGCTCAAAAAATATGACTCGAGGACGCCCGACTATTACTAAAAAATCCTCCGAATCTACTTCAGGAAGAGCCATTTAAACATAGGCTTCCCTCAACAGGCAAAAAATGAGTCCTGGCCATGTCGGCTCTAAAATCAAAAAAATCATCGATCATCTCGACCTATGGGCATGAACCTTCCGAGGTGCTCAAAACATCGCTGACTATGACTTGAAATCGAGGTTTTCTTAGAACCGACGACGGGTAAGGTAAAATAATCAATAAGACCTTAACGAGAGAAAAAAAAGCCTATAAAAAGCATCCGAGCCTCAGATCAAACAATGTAAGTGCCATTGTTATCGGCTAAGCAAAGCCGCCGTGCCTCACATCAAAAGGTCTTTATGACCGTACATCGTAAGAGCCATTGTCTCCAGCTTGAAAGTTGACAACTTGAGGATTAAAGTGAGGTCGAATCGTAACCCAATTCGGAGACCAGATCCAAAATAGTAAACCTAAGCAAAGCCTCTGGGGCTCACATTAAATGGTCTCTACGACCAAACTTCATAAGTGCCATTGTCGCCGGCTAAGCAAGCTTTCGGGCCTCATACAAAAAGGTCTCTATGACCAAACAACGTAAGTACCATTATCGCCGGCTAAGCAAGCTTCCGGGCCTCATACTAAAAGGTCTCAACGACCAAGTACTAGAAAGGCCACCATCACCGGCCAAAAGCTCAAATGAGGTTTAACGGTCAATTACAGTTCGAGTTGCAACACGACTTGGAGATTAGGCCCAGAAGTCATAATACTCCCTCGAGCATGACGGCAATGCCGCTTTCTCTAAACGGAACCTCCGTAAAGATCAAAGGGTTAATTGCAGCTCGAATCGCAACTCCACTCAAAGACTAGACTCGAAAAATTACTGAATGCCCAAGGGCAGAGAATGAAAGTCATTATCACCAGCCCAAACAGACTCGAGGGTAAAATAATCTCGAGTCAGGATCCTAACTCAGAGACTGAACCCGAGGGCAATTCAATCACAATACGCCTAAAAGCACGGCTCAAGTGACGCTATCAACGGCCAAGACAAATCTCCAGGCTACGTTCCCGCAAAATCACTTCGGTCCAGGAGCACAAAGGGCCATCACCCTCCGCCCATGCAGGCGAGAAAAAGATGGAAGGGAGATCAAAGCTCGAGCTGTAGCACAACTTGGGGACCAGTTCCACAAACCAGTCTACACGATCGAGAGAGGCAATGGAAAAAAGGTACAAAAGGAATAAATGCTTTAAAATGCTTCTTACATTATAAAAACATTCTCCAGCTACAGGCACGCCCTGCACACACCGGAAACTAAGTTACAATGTGGTAGAATCTACATTTTGCACCAAAAGGGCTACAAATCCTCAAGATCACCCTCTGTAATGCCCAAGAGGAGTGACCGAGCGTCATGCTCGTCTCCCCTTGCTTGACCCAATTCCTCCGAGAGAATAAAGCCTCTCGCTCCAACTTCCTTGAACACTTCTCTCCAAGTTCGGCAGCGAATATGTTCCTCGATCCTCTTCTCACAATCAAGGGCTTGCCTCAACATATATTGATCGTCAGCAGCCTCCTTTATACAAATCGCAATCTCACAATCCGCCCTGGTTTGGCTCAGCGCCGCTTCCGCGCGGGCATCAATTATCTCGATACTGACCTTCGAGAGGTCAGACTCCAGTCTCTCGATCATATCCACCTAAACGTTGGTGTTACTACTGGATAAGTTAAGCTAGGCCTCAAAGGCAGGGCTCTTGGCTGAGGCACTCATCTCCTCCAAGGATTTAGCCCGCACTTGGCCACTTAGTTCCTCACAAGCTACCCTGACATGGTTCACATCACCTACAAGCTACTCCAAGGCTCTGTATTTTTCTACAACTAATATGGCAAGGACAAGTTAGCCTTAAAATTAAAAATGAAGCAAAGAACACACCACAGAAAGTTACCTGCTCCATCAAATAACTCTCAATATTTGAGCTCCGATATGCCTCATATCGCCAATGCTGCAGCTCAACTTCTTTTTCCTTGCAAAGGAGCCTAAGGGATTCTCCATCATCCTGAATCCTCTGGAACTTGGCCTTTTGATGAGACAACTCGGACTTAAGTCGAGAAGTCGAATGTCAGAATCATTTCCCATCACCTCGTCATGAGAAACGCGGAGACTATCTTTACGCGGTAAAATCAGAAGATTTGATTTTTTGTTGTCAAGACATTTCGAAAGCCTTCCTCGAAGCTCCGAGGGTAGGATACCACGGTCGAGTTCTCTTCCTCAGGTCTCGTCGAGGTCCAAATCAAAATAATCAGGGTCCGAGATCAGAATAAGAAAAAAGCCTCCTAAGCACATGGCTACACCTGACAGGTCTGACCTATCCGACAGCCTACTAAATGGACTTGTGTGAGGACGTCCCATCTTTGTACCCTTGTAATTAATATATGTTTACTGTATCGAGTCCACTTGCCTATATAAGGTGGACTCACCCTTTATTGTAAGGGACCGATGTTGCTCCACTTCTCCATAATGCAATAATATATCTCTCTCTCTCTCTTTTTCTTCTAAGTTATCAGTGTTCATCGACCCCGAGGTCACCCTAGCATTTTATTGTTGTTCGTTTGTTCTTCATCATTTTAGCTCAAGATTGATAGTATAGAGCCTTATTCACTTATACCTTAACTGTTATCCCCTTCCAAACTACCCTCGATAAGCCCGAGATAGGCTCGAGGCCTGGCTCCAAGGTATCTACTTGCTTGCTCTACGCTCAGGAACGTCCCCTCACTGGTTTGATTGTTGCTCAGGCCAACTCGGTCTCTACTGTCTTACTTCACATTTTAGCATTAACAACCCTTATAAGCTAGCTCGGGAATAGATCACATATTTTTAGAATCTCGTTTACAAATTTAATTGTTGTTACCATTTTCATGGTAAAAACTATATCTGAGTGGAAATGGGAGCGCATTACTATGAACTTTGTAGTTAGGTTATCGTGGAATTTTTGGAAGTTTGATGCAGTTTGTGTCATTGTCGGCAGGTTGACCAAGTCGGCTCACTTCATTCCATTCTGACTACCTATACTTTAGAGAGGTTGGCCCAGATTTATATTCGGGAGATTGTCCGGTTGCACGGTGTGCCTGTTTTCATCATATCAGATACAGACCCTCAGTTCACTTTCCATTTCTAGGGATCCGTACAGAGTGAGTTGGGGACACGTGTAGAGCTCATCACAGCATTTCATCCTCAGACTGATGGTCAGTCAGAGCGAACAGTTCTGGTATTAGAGGACATGCTGAGAGCATGTGTGATTGACTTTGGAGGATAGTGGGATCAGTTCTTTCCTTTGTCCGAGTTTGCATACAACAACAATTATTAGTCCAACATCGAGATGGCTCCCTTTGAGGCTTTATATTGTTGGCGATGTCGTTCTCTTTTTGGGTGGTTTGATCCCGGCGAGGCTAAGTTGTACGGTACCGATTTGGTGAAAGATGCCTTGGAAAAAGTAAAGTTGATTCAAGAAACACTTCACACAGCACAGTTAAGACATAAGAGTTACGCGGATCAGAATGTGCGTGACGTATCATTTACGGTCGGCGAGAAGGTTCTCTTGAATATGTCACCGATGAAGGTTATTATGATATTCGGGAAGAAAGGGAAAGTTGATCCCCAGCTTTATAGGCCCATTTGAGGTGTTGAGATGAATTGGGGAGGTTGCATATGAGCTTGCGTTACCCCCAGCAGATCAGGAGTTCATCCAGTTTTTCACGTATCTATGCTGCGGAGGTATCACGCTGACTTATCTCATATGTTAGACTTTAGTACTATTTAGCTATATGAAAGCTTGGGTTATGAGGAGGAGCCAGTAGTTATTGTTGATAGACATGATCGCCAAATTTCTGCGGTAACGGTTCAGCCGAGGGGACAACCAGTCGAAGAGGAGACCTGAGAGTCCGAGGAAGACATGCCGAGCAGATATCCATACTTGTTTAACACTTCAGGTATGAATCTAAACCCATTCAATGACGAACAATTGTTTAACAAGTGGATCATGTAACGACCTGACTGGTTGTTTTGCTTTCTAGAACCCCATTCCCCTAAATGAGACTTCTCGTTCTTGCTTTTACTGATTTATGACTTGCGGGGATGGTTGGTTTGACATTTGGAAGAGTTTGGGTTGAAATATTAATACTTGGTTCATTAAGGTTGGCTTTAAAGGCCAAGTTTGACTTCGGTCAACATTTTAAGTAAACGACCTCAGAATCGGGATTTGATGGTTCCAATAGGTCCATTTGATGATTTCAGACTTGGCGTATCTCCGGATTAGGTTTTAGATGACCCGGGAGCATTTCGGCGCCTAATAGTTAAAGTTGGTTCTTGAATGTTTTAAAATTTCTTTAAATTTTGTTTAGAACGGGTTTTGGTGACATCGAGGTCCAAACGGAATTTCAAGACTGGGAATAGTTCCATAATGTGATTTTAGTCTTGCACGCAATATTTGGTGTCATTCTGAGTAGTATAAGTACATTTCGGCACATTGGAAGTAAATTGAAGAACTTGAAGTTCATAAGTTTGATTCAATTGGTTTTAGGGTGTGATTCTTAGTTTCAATGTTGTTTCGGGCGTTCCGAGTGTTTGAGCGAGTCCGTTTTATGATTCAAAACTTGTCGGTATGTTCGGGCAGGGCCCCGGGGGCCCCAAGCGTCAATCAGACGAGGCTCAAACTAAGTTGGAAATTTGAGGAGCTGAAGCTCCAGTTGCTATCATAACCACACGTGCGGTTGGCCAGCCGCAGGTACGAGCTCGCAAGTGCGTTTAGAGCATCGCAGATGCTGCCTAAGGAGAGGATCCCAGGTCCCGCAGATGCGGCTCCTCTTCCACAGAAGCGGAACTGTAGGAGCAGTCACCTGTCCGCAGGTGTGGCCCTAGCTTGCCCAGCCCGTTTCCGCCGAAGCGGGACCACATATGCGGTCAATGCATCGCAGGTGTGGAAATCACTTAAGGAAGTGGCCTTCATTTAATACGGGAGTTAGTCATTTTTCGCTCATTTCACTCCATTGTTGGGCGCTTTTAGAGCTTATTGAGAGGGTTTTTTTTTTCACCAAGCTTTTGGAGGTAAGTAATTCCTACTATATGTGAGTTAAATACTTAAATTTTGGATAGATTAATATATGAAGATTAGTGAAAATCATGGGATTAGAAGAAAATCTAGGGTTTGGCAAGAATGCGATTTTTACTATGAAATTGACCATGAAACTTAATGATAATCATATATTTATGTTCCTTAAGTCATGGGTAACAACTTTCTTCGAAAATATCCGGAATTCGAAAACATGCGTCCCGGGATGAATTTTAGGAATCTTGCATTTACCGTTTGGAAATTACATTAGTAGTTAGAATATGAATTCTTGAGCATATATTGATTAGCTTTTACCCCATTTGAATAGTTTTGGATCGTTCGGCCTCCGATTTGAGGGCTTGAGCACATTCTTGAGTTTGGAAGTAAGCTTCCAGACAAGGTAAGTCTCTTTTCTAACCTTGTAAGAGGGCAATTTCCCCGTAGGTGAATCTAATAAAAATGTTGGTATTTGTGGGGGCTACGTATGCACGAAGTGACGAGAGTTTGTACGCAGCTACTATTCCTATTATGTTCGGATAGTTTAGGCTTACACCATACTTTGTGAATATAGTTATTCGACAATATTTTCTATTTGTATTAAATGATACTGAGTTAAGAATTTCTAAGGATTTTAAAGCTTCAAATTGAATTGCATTCTTCTTTAGAAAAAAGAATTTGATTTAAATGATTGAATTATATTTGACCGTGTCACATGAATGATTCATGAGTGGGGTGAATAGATGCGTCAATGGTTCGCACCGTTCGATCCTCAAATAGTGCATATTTTATTATTATGTTAGACCGGGCTGTACGACCTCGGCATTACTTGCGCATGCAACTTGCGTTGAACTTTCTATGATTTGGACTGCTTTAATGCCTTGAAATATAAATTGTTAATTCATGTGACGGAAATTGAAATTATATTATGAAAGAACTTGTCACTTCCTGTTAATAATTGTCGCTATTATTCATGACACCCATACTTAGTATAACACTTATATTATATTATTGTTGGCCCTAGTAAGTATTAAGACGATCCATCGTCACTACTTCTTCGAGGTTATGCTGGATACTTACTGGAAACATATTTTTTATGTACTCATACTATGCTTCTGTGCTTAATTATACAAAATCTGAGGCAGGTGCATCTAGCTACCCGTCCGGCGCGCACTCCTGATAATTGACCGAGATTTCACGGTGAGCTTCCCCCTTCTGAGCCGTTCAGCAACATGCCGGAGTATCTCTTTTGTTTATTACAGTCCATTTTAATTCCAACAGTAGGATAGTAATAATTTTTTACATTCTACTAGTTGCCCTCGTACTTGTGACACTAGATCCTGGCACACACATTAGTACACTATTATTTTTGGGTTGTAAAAATTATATTAATGACTTTCTCTAGTGGTTCTTGCACTGGTTGCCTTTTAATTTCATTAACTACTAAATGCTTAAATTTAAGTAAAATTTGTGGATGGAAATTCTTAAATTAAAATGAAAATCACTAGGTTGTTCATAGTTGGCTTGTCTAGCGGAGGATGTTGGACGCCATCACGACCTGACATGGAATTTGGTCGTGACAGAAGCATAGAGCTACGAGAAAAATATTCTATATTTTTGGAAATAGAATTTTATGCCTGAGTGGAAAATACATTTAAGAATTGAATGTATAAGATTATGTAAGGCACGAGTGACAATATTTTAAAAATATGTAACCATATTTTAATAAAATGACCTGAATAATTAACTCTCAAAATTAGATGGGCAAAATATTTTATCTAATTATAAATTTTTTTTTGCAGTTTTTAATGAAATCTTACTATACACCTTGTTGGTTAAAGAAAATCCTAAAGGCTAGTCTTAGGCACGAATATCGATGGATTTCAATATCTAAGAAAGACGATAAATCGAGGTTTTTTGACAAGAATTGAAGGGAAAATTATCCTATTTTATAAATAAAAATCATGCCAAGAGAATAAAATTATATCTTAATTGGACCCTATTGGAATTGACCTAAGAGAAATCTTGGCCTAAGTATATACCTAAATACTGCTCTAAAGTTGTTAAAGAATGCTGAGTGCGAAATAATTAGTGATTATTATTATTATTATTAATTGGTGAAGATGATATAAAAAAAATATGAACAAATAAAGTATATATTTAAATAAAGATGAAAGAAAGTTGGATAGTCAATACTTTCTTCTTCTGAAAAACAACACATGATATTAGTAAAAATCATAATGTCAAGTAAGCAACATAACAAGTAGCAAGTAAGCAAGCAAAGCATGTGACACATTCCAAAGCATAACAAATACAACGCGTCCAAATATGTGAGGAATCTCTTTGTGCCAGAGATAGGCCTAGCGTGTACATAAAAGATAAATATGTCATTATGTATCATCCCATTGCTGTAGATTAATTACACAATTCTATTTTTCAAAAGAAAATAAAGTACATAAATTGCTTAAGCCCCCTCTTTTTATTACATAAAAGATCAAAAGAAAGTAAAGAATATTTTTGTCATGTATACACTTTTTGATGTTCTGCCAGATTATCTCATTTGAAAAGTTTTATGCATATCATAGAAAAAATAGCATGATCCTTTATCTAGGATTTAATTAATTTAGAGAAAATGGTCCACATAATTGGCATATTCACCTTTCAAACGATGCACATATACATGATACGGTGTCACTTGGGGTTGAAAATCTACTTGGACAGTTTGGTATGGTTAACTAATTGTTACGACTCAATCCCATCATAGGCGCCGTGATGGAACCCAACATCATTTCTAAGTAAATCCACACTGATCAAACTAGTGATTTCCCATCTTTTTAATTACAAAGTGGATAAATTTTCTTCATTTGTTAAAAGATTTAGAAATTTACCAATGAAGCAATGTTAAAAGGAAGCAACGAATATAAACTATAATCATGTATACAATACCAAAGTCATAAGTCTACTAGTACGTGTGCCAAGACCTGGTGTCATAAGTATGTGGGTAATCTAGTAAAATATTCAAAATAACAATACCCTACTGTCTGGAAGTAGATAGAAAAATAAAGCATAAAAAAGACTCAGCTACTGCAGAACAGCTCAAAAGGCAGCTCACCGTGAAGTCTCGAAAGGGGGATCAAATCTACGCGCCTGGCGGGTGACCAAATGCACCTGCCTCAAATCATGTACAATTAAGTACAGAAATGTTGTGTGAGTATATAAAAATATGTATCTGGTAGGTATCTAGTCTAACCTCGAAGAAGTAGTGATAACGGATCGACTCCAACACTTACTAGGGCCAACAATATAATAATATAATTTTTTTAATTTAAGCATAATATATTGAGATAACAACACGCTCAGAATAAGAAAGAAATATAACTGAACAATCATTCCATCATATTTAAACAACCAAAGTGCTTCCTTCATTTAAAACAATTGATCTCTCGACAACAAATTTATACAAGTTATAAAGAGTTTCCAAATCTATTATCACACACGAATACCACCAAGGACATTCGGCTCAATCCAACATAAATCTAAATTGTGTACTGCCGAGGGTCGAACGGCGCGAACCATAAATTTATCTATTACTCCGCTCGCAGATCATACGTGCGACGCGATCAAATATAAATTCAAGGAATTACCCCGCTCGCGGATCATACGTGTGACACAGTGAAATATCAATTTATAAATTAGTTGTAACACTTTTCTTGATTCTTTTAAAAATATGGACATTTCAACATAAAGCTTTTAAATCATTCAAAAATCCTCAACTTGGTTTCATCTATCACAATAACAAATATAATCTAATAACGGTATCGTCAAGCATGATGTGAACCTAAAATTACCCGGACATAACCAGGAATTGTAGCTATGTACGAACTCTTTTCACTACGTGCGTACGTAACTCCCATAATTAATCACATATTAATTAAGTTCACTTATGGGGAAATTTTCCTTTTACAAGGTTAGAAAAGTGACTGACCTCATCTCAAGGCCAACTTTCCGATCCAAGCTTATGCCCAAACCCTCAATTTGGTGCCGAACGATCCAAAACTATCCAAATAGTGTAAAAACTAATTAGTATAGACATAAAAAGTTCATATCCCAACTATTAAAGTAATTTCCCAAGTCGAAATGCAAGATTCCTAAAATTCATTCCCGGGCCCATGTGCCTAGATTTCCAAACTTTTCAAAGAAAGTTGTTACCCATAACCTTAGGAACATAAATATATGATTTTCACTAAGTTTCTTAACCATTTTCGTGGTAAAATCCCATTTTTATCAAAAACCTAGGTTATCCTCTGAACCCATAATTTTTACTAATTTACATGTTATAATCTACCCATAAACTATGTATTAAACTCACATTAGGTATAAATTACTTACCTAAGAAATCTAGGTCGAAATCCCCTCCTTAAGAGCTCTCAAATCGCCCAAAAGTGTAATAAATGACCCAAAAAAAGCCTAAGTCCCATTTTTAAAACTCACTGCCCAGCTGCCTCCTTCTTCGGGAAGGCGAAAGGGGCCTCGCGGTCACGAAAGGCAAATGGCTCAGACCCCTAGAGACTCTACATCGCGAATACGAGCAATGCCTCGTGAACGCGGAGGCTGGCTTGGCATACCCTTCATGAATGTAATGGTTGCTTCGCGAACGTGAAGACCAAAGCAGCCCCAGCCCAGCCCAGCTACTCTACACGAACGTGAGCTACCTTATGTGAATGTAAGGTCACTGTCCCAAGACCTTTGCGAACACGGACTAGCTATCGCGTACACATAGCATATTCCCCCAATCCCAAATCCTTTTACGCGAAAGCGATAACCCTTTTATGTTCGCGAAGAAAGAAACCAGAACTGGGATTTCTGGTTTCTTGCATATTGCTCCAAGGGGTCCAAAACTCAATCGAGCCATTCGGGACCCCATCCAAAGTCACCAGCAAGTGTATAATCATAATACAGACCTAGTTGAACTCTCGAAATACGTAAAATAACAACAAATCCCAGAATCACACCCTAAAAAAATTGGATCAAACTTTGAACATCAAATTTTCTAAATACTTTGAATGCACATGTAACGACAGGACCAGTCGTTTTGAAGTTAGAGCCCTAATCCCCTATTAACTGCTTCCTCGTATCTATTTCTCCTATTGTGACAAGAAGGGATAGCCTTAACATACCTGGACCGATTCTCTTAACAATCATTCTAACACCCTGTCTTTTGCGGTAAAACACGTGACGGCGGATCGAGATAGGAAAAAATTTTGAGCTTTGGAGTATTTTGGGACACTTAGTCCCTAAATGAGAGCTTAAGTCTTAGAATTTGGACTGTAGCGGGAACAATATGAAAATGGCTCTAGAATAGAATTTCATCGATTCTGTTAGCTTTGTTGGGTGATTTTGGGCATAGGGGAATGTTCAGATTGTGTTTCTGAAGTCTGTAGCTCATTTAGGCTTGAAATGGCGAAAGTTGAATTTTTGGAGTTTCAGGTTGGTAGTGGAATTCTTGATATTGGGGCCAGAATCCGATTCTGAAAGTTGGAGTAGGTCTGTATTGTTAAATATGACATGTGTACAAAATTTGAGGTCATTTGGACTTGGTTTTGTTGGTTTCGGCATCGGTTAAAGAATTTTAAAGTTTCAAGTTCTTAAAGTTTGGATTGGAGGGTGATTCGTGATTGTAACATTGTTTGATATTATTTGAGGTCTCGACTAAATTCGTATGGTATTTTAGGATTGGTTGGTATGTTTGGTTGAGGTCGCGAGGGCCTCTGGTGTGTTTGGGATGCTCAACGGGTCATTTTAGGACTTAGAAGGATGGCAGATTTTGTTGTTTTTGTCACGCCCCAAACCCGGGGAGGCATGGCTAGCACTCGGTGCCGTAGTGGCCCGAGCAAACCACTATGTAACTCATTCAGTCCTTTTCTAAGTACCATTGGTCAACATGGCCACAACTCGTAATGTACAATTGTAAGTGGAAAAATACTGTATCACTGAATCACTTTTTGCTTAAAACATGAATACATATGGGCCATCAAGGCCTCTAACATACGGTACAATCTGAATCTTTGTCTACAAAGCCTCTGCGATTATTTGACATCAAATGGGACAGGGTACCGGCCTACCCATAAGTCTGTAGCAAAACTCTGACACGATGACTCATAGACTCGGCTGCACTCTGAATGAGGTGGAGTCTTACCGATCCTTCATTGAATACCAATTTCGTCTACTCTGAGGGCTTGTCAACTGATGATCTATACCTGTAAGCATGAATTCATTTTCCCCAACAAAAGGACATCAATACAAATAACGTACTGAGTATGTAAGACATGTAAATAAGTATATAAAGGATATGGAAGAAACGTGGAGTAAAGGACTCAACCTGTAAATCTGGATAGCTGTGTAAATCATGAAATATTTATTGTATCATGCATATGCGTACAAACGTCATGTAATGCATAGGTCTGTACGTACATAACATCATAAACCTTCTGAGGGCATCCCATCATATCATCTCGGCCACTGTGAACAAATCATCAACGTATACCAGCTGATTGGGTGGTGGTGCGTATATAACGCCGTAAATTTTTTTCATATCCCATATACATGTAATATACATATATATGTATAATGCCGTCTAAGTCGTTGGTAAATGCACATGTATAAGTGAATGCAATGTATAGTGAAGTAAGACAATATCATCTCTTGGAATGTTATGAGACCCATGAACAGACAATATAGTAGTAGGATGTATGTTGAATCCGGAACATACCTAGACATGCTTGAATATCACTTTACAGGAATGAATAATGTAGATATCCTTAACTTCAAAGAGTAGAACTACTTATAGAGTAGCATTACATTTACTTATCGTTACTTGGGTCATGCCAAAAAGAAAGAAGGAATAACCTAAACATACCTGGACTAATTCCCTTGAGAATCCCTCTAACAACTCTTCATATTTCTTTTATAAGATTAAAATATTTGCAATCTTGAGCCATCTATATGAAACAGTAAAGGCAATACTCTCATTGCTTCTTTGCCATCTGCTAAACCTTCGAATTCGCCTGCCTTCCATCTAATCGTGTAGTAATATGATGCTGATACTAAACTACTCCTTTTAAGGCATCGCATATAAATTAACTTGAAAAATCAGAAAGAAAAAAAAAAAACCTAAAATGGGAAGGAGCAAGTTCTAAAAGAGCGAGTACTAAGATATCAAAGTATAAATTGTTTTATGGCTAATAGTTTAACTTTTAACTTTTTTTTATGAGTTTAGGCAACCCATCCAGAAAGGTAAAATAAGAAAAGGCTTTTCTGCTGATTCCTCCTGTATATATAGTCAAAACTAAAACATCATGAAATACGTAATTAAAGAAATCTATGTAGAATTATTTTTATAAAAGGAAATAGATAGAAAAATCTATATGTTAGCAAAAAAAAAAAATCACATGCAATTCACGGTTCATAATTGAAGTGGGTTCATTCCCTACCGTGAAGATGCTTTTCTTTCTTTATTTACTTTTCCAAAATATACCTACTTAAAAAAATGGCTGCATATGTGGCAAAGCAAATCAAATTATCAGTTGTCGCAAAGAGTTGGGAATAGAATATAAAACTGTTCCAATACGTAAAGAAGTCCTTGCCAAACAATATATCCTGGAGATCATGTGCCTATATATATGCATATAATTGTGCTGGTAAAATCCATCCAAAGATATGAATAAGTGAAAAGTGGGGTCCACCCGTCTTGCCACCATATTGAAAGATTGTTACATGTGGCATAGAGGTTACATGTTAGTCACATGTAATTTTTTTGAGGGGGGGAAGGGGGCTGCCACGTTGAAGAGTTATTAATCTCATCTATTAATTAGGTAGTATCTCGCTATTCGGTAATTAATCAATTACCCGTATAATTAAGAATTATCTCAAATTACCTAAAATTTTACTTATTTTTAATACACTCTATATATCATACTTACATGATCATGTGGTATATTATTAGCCCATAAATACGAGGTATTATAGCTTCGATCGCATTTTATTTAAAATTGTCAGTGTTCGACGAAACTCATTTTCTCTTATTTGCTTACCTTCTCACCTCCACCATTTTACTTATCACTTGTTTGTAATACCATATATTTTTATAATCTCAAAAATAGTATTGTCCTCGTCCTAAACTATGAAACATTAAAATATTAAAATATTAATAAATTATGCTACCTTATAAAATCAATGCATACACTATTATTTCATTGAAAGATCCCTATATATATATATATATATATTTTTTCTCAACTTCTAATTTTTCTAATCTCATATAAAGAGTACAAATTTTTGTACACTTAATTCTTAAAATGGTAATAAAAAAATAACCTTTTTTTTCTTGTGAAAAATGTAATTCATATCTTTAATGTAAAGAAAATCTCATAAACCTTTCTCATACTATGTGTATAATTGAACACATATTCGAAGTAGTAATATTAATAACTATATAAAATCATATACTATTATTTTTGTTCAAACTATCATACAAAAATACTCCACTCAAAATATCATATCAAATATATATATCGGTATCAAGGTTGTTAAACTTACAGGGTGAAACATTTTTATGTTGCAGATATTTGTTCTTCGCGTTAGCGAAGTGGAGCTCGTGTTCGCGAAGAAGAGCTGAGTCAAGAAGAGAAATTGTTCTTCGCGTTAGCGAATGGAAGATCGCATTCACGAAGGTTGGTTAGTGGAAGCATCGCGAACGCGATCGCGAAGAGGAAAGGTGGAGCAACTGGGACATCAGGAATTTACTCTTTGCGTTCGCGAATAAGGGGTCGCATTCGCGGTAGTCCTGGCATCTGGAGCAACGCGTTCACAAGAAGGAACTTGCGTACGCGTAAGAGGAAATGAGCAGTGGAATTTTGTTCTACGCGAACGCGAGGTGGTGGTCGCATTTGCGATGAAGGGCGTAACTGGGCAGATTTAAAGTTAAGAAAAACGAGGATTTGAGTTCATAATACAAAATTTGTTTGAGAGCTCGGTAGAAGGAGAAATGTGGAGAGAGTTTTGGAACAAAGTATTGGGTAATGATTCATAACTCCTTTTTGATTAAATCCTATTAATCTTTGCTTGGTTTTATCATAATTTCGGATTTGGAGTGCAAAATTGAGAAGATTTCTTAGGCCGAATTTTGTGGTTTTGATAGAGATTTTGGCATCATATTTGAGTGAATTTGGTATGGTTATACTCGTGAGTGAATGGGTGTTCATAATTTGTGACTTTTATGTAATTCCAAGACGTGTGCCTGGGGAGGCTTTTTGGGCATTTTTCTATTTTTTGTCTCATCTTTGATTTCATTAGCTAGATTAGTTGCTTGTAGCTATATTTACGTTATGTAATTGATTTGGCTAGATTTGGGCCCTCCAAAAAGCTGGATATTCTCAGAAAGAGCATTATTTCGGATTGATTTGAGCTTGGCTCGAGGTAATTGGCTTGTCTGACCTTGTGTCGGGAAACTACCTTGAGGATTAGGTATTGTTTTATATACGAGCACCGTGTACGTGAGGTGACAAGTATGTACACGGGATATTTGTTGCAATACTCCATTTTTGACTAAGTCATAACCTATTTTCTGCTTGATTGAACTACACTAGCATATGTAACTATCATGTTTAGATTAGAAAAGCATGCCTACATGTTTTAACTGCCTATTTGAATTCTGTGCAGCATGTTTTGTAAAATTACCTGCTTTTTTTATTTGAACTTAGTCTATACTGTAATTTTCTTACTATAAATATTGTGTATATTGGTTGAGCTGCATATTTACTTTGGGACTACAGAATGGTATTCCGGGAGATCTCCTTGTATTTCATATTTATTTTGGGACTACGGAACAGTATTCCACGAGATCCTCTAGCACTGCATATTTACTTTGCGACTACAAAACGATATTCCAGGAGATCCCCCTTCATATTTACGTTTGGGACTACGAGACGGTATCCCGGCAGATTCCCCTGTTGTTATTACTGTGCTCTGAGTTGTTGGCTTCCATTGAATTCTATTCCAAATTTTCCTATTTATTTTTCTGTAATATGTCTTTCTTCCGAATTTCATTATATTTATACTAGTAGGGCCCTGACCTGATCTCGTCACTACTTGACCGAGCTTAGGCTTGGCCCTTACTAGGTACTGTTGTTGTGTACTCATGCCCTTTCCTGCACATATTTTTTGTGTGCAGATCTAGGTTCATCGTACCAGCCTCATCACTTGTTGTAGTTATTGTTGCTTGTCGGAGACTTCAAGGTACATCTGCTCGCGCCCACAGATCCTCGGAGTCTCCCTCTATCCCTTTATATTTATTTCTCTTTCTTTATGTAGAGATGATGTATAGAACAGTTAGAACATCTTATTAGCTTGTGACTTGCGAGTTTTCGTATTTTGGGTATCGTTCAGTACTTTTCTAAAGTGATAATTGTATATGCCGGATGACATTTAGTAGCTTATTAGATATTGTACTACTAGTAGTTGATATTCGTGGTTTTTGTTTCATTTTTGCAATGTTGTAAGGCCCCGAAATGTTTCGCTAACTAAATTAGGATTTCGTGGTACCATATAAGCTAATTATAATATTTTATGGGATATTAATATGATGAGCATCAATTGGATTGGTAAATAAGTGTATAAGTCTTATAATGTGTAATGTGGAGTCTAATGGGAGGCCTAAGTCTAAGCCAAGTTGGAAAATTTCATAATAGACTAAAGTTGTAAATGAGTACGCACAAGACCTCATTTTGGACAAGCATATCTACATTTATATAAGGTGTTGTATGATTCACAACCTATCAATTTAAATCTCTTTGAGTCTAGTTTCCGACACATCAAACCGTTTGTCATTTGGGGTTGTATATAAAAAGTTACTACCATTTTACTGGGCAGGTGTCATTTGCGCGCCGAGGAGCGCGGCGGAAGCGCGGCCGTGCATATTGAGAAGTATTCTGCCTCAGGAGCGCGGCCTTAGAGAGGGCGCGCTACTAGGAGACCTCTAAATACACCTAAGGACGGGAAATGTGAGGATTTAAGTCATTTTTCAAGACAAGGGCATCCTCTCCATCCCCAATCCGGCCAAGGCATCCAATTGCACACCTACGGTGAGTTTTTAAGTGTGGTTTCATGGTGATTTCACTTCTCAATCGCTAGTTAAAACATGGTTTTGATTGGATTTCATAGGATTTCTTCAAAATCTCAAGAACATCCCAAACGTTGTCTTTCAAGATTTGGTCTACAAGAGGTAATCTTTTACCCTTAGACTTACATATATGGAGCTATTAGGCAGTAGCCGTTCTAGAAATGTAGCGGTTGCTTGACCAAAGCCGGTCAATAAGACAGATCTAGATCCTAGTGCTTTCGAGATGGTTCGATTGGTGAGCGATCTGAACTTCGATCCTTATTTCTTTCTTCATATTGTAAAGGGGAGCAAAGCCCGTTTTTTGCTCCCTCTATTGATAGAAAAAGAAATGCTTACCTATAAGTGCGGAGAAGGTACCCAGGGGACCAAACGAAAGGGCACTAAAAGGTCTTCAATTAAAGCTTCTCCAGTACTTGAAAGACTCGAAAGACCTACTTGATGAGTTTCAATTTGTTCTCCTTTCTAACTGATCCATTGCGTGTCATGTCACCCTATCCATAGAGGAAGAAGGCGTATGCTCAAGTCTAAAATCTTTCCTACCAATCGTATAGTAAAGCTTGAGTGCCTCCTTTTTTTTTATGATCTTTTCACCTAAGTGACATCAAAATACTCTTTCAGCCGATTCAAAAGCAGCAATATATGAGATTGAATCAGACAGAAGGTTCACCCCTCACCCTGGGGGATTAGGGAATTGACCACCTTAGAATCAAGCAGTTCAGTTCGACTATACCCTCCTTAATTCCCTCATTCAGGACAGATGGAAGCAGGTTATGGATCTGTTCAAGTTGGTCGATCAATCCATCCTTTCTTTTCCCTACCTCCGGACACCTTAGAATAGATTTGATTGGAAGGAGGGTGAGGAACGAACACAGTGGTTTGACTGCTGGGATCCTAATCGGCCTGCATCCGTGGAAAATGGAACTATCGAATCATGGGTGGAAATATGAGTATGAATTAAGTATTGTAACTCATGGGATGGTGATTGGAAGCCATAGGTGCCTAACCTAGGTTTTGTTGGTGTTGTAGAGATTGTGAGATGAGTTATTGAGGTATGATTCTTGGGTGTAATATTATGTATACATGCGTGTACAAATTAAGTTTGTATGAATATTGTTGAACACAAATAAGTAAAGATTGGGTTGGGAAATGAAGGAAACCTTGTAAAAGAGATTTGAAATCAAAATGCTCAACTAGTGTTTGATAAAATGATCAAATGAGCTGAAACCATGAATACTTCCCTTATTTGTGTTCAATTTTATTATGTCTCAAGTAGATTGGGATTGCTAGAATTTCCGGAACGTCGTAGTAACTTAAGGTGAGCTTAAATAAGGTATGTATGGCTAAAACCTCGTCTTTTATAAATCGAGGTTCATCGATGTTTGTGTGAATATGGTAAGATTAATGTTGAATTGTTGCATCGATAGTTATTTTACATTAATTGGTGTTGTAACCTTATATGCGAGAAAGATGTGTCTCAACATGATCAACGTGCTATCTTGATAACTTGAAAAGGGCAAAAGATACGAATTATGTATTGAAGCTTAGACGTTAAATTGAGAATGAAGCTACATATAGTGTGCCATCTATGTGATGTCTTATCTATTCTCACAATTTAAATTGCTCTTGTGTGCACCTATTGTCTTAAATGGCAAATCTAACATTGAAATTGGGAATGATGTGAAATGTGCCCCAGTGCCAAATATATGATGTGACAGTTGTGGCCCTAAGTGCCTATGAAATGATTTACGGGAAACAAAGATTGAAATGAGATGATTGATGGAAAAGGGAAACACCTTGGTAAGGCGTCCTAGTCGATCAGGTCGAGATCGGACGCCATGCTACACTCATAGTGGTAATGTGTTTGAGATTGACATGAATGTCTAAAATGAGGCAACCTAGCCGATCGGGTCGAGATCGGACTCGCTCAAGATAGCGGTGGTAATGTGAACAATGTTGAACAATATGAAATGCCCCTAACTAAAGGCTTTGGAAACATGATGGGAAAATTGTATGATTCTTTTATATTGATAATGTTGTGATCGTTTAAAGCTTTTGAGTTGTGCTGGTGATTTTCTTATTTTTGTATGAAAGTTCTTTCTAACTAGATGGTCTTTAGTTATACATACTAGTGTTATTCGATGGCACTAACGTCCCTTTTGTCGTGGGCGCTACGTCTTCAAATGGATGTAGGTGTTTCTATAGTAGGCAGTGTTGGTCGCAGCTATTGTCGTATCATCCTTTCAGCTGACTTAGTGAGCCCCACTTTATTTTGGGGTCCTGTTTCATCTGTTTATCATGTACTTTGTATTTTTAGCCTGTTTCATCTGTTTATCATGTACTTTGTATTTTTAGGTATAGCCGGAGCCTTGTTACTGACATTTCCATATTACATTACTCTTCAGTTATGTTTAGAGGCTCCGTAGAGAGGTTGTGGGTAGTGTCAGGTATTGGAATTAAAGTAGAAATATTGATGTTTGGCAAGGATTTATAAAACTTGTAATACTTTGATAATTACGATTTAAGCTGCTAATGGAAATGAAACGGAAGTTGATAATGAAATACTTACTAAGTATGATTAATGGAGTCTATCTTCTATTTATTCATGAATTTAGTTTGGATAGAATGGACCTAACAAGCTTGCTTAGTCGGGTTTACTCGGTTGAGCGCTGGTTGTGCTCCTCGGTTTTGGGGTGTGACAAACTTGGTATCAGAGCCTAAGGTTTTAAAGTGTCCTAGGATGTCTCGGAGCCGTGTCTAGTAGAGTCATTCTTATTGGTGTGTAGTCAATCACATCTATAAGTTGGAGGCTATTCGAACATTTAGGAATTTCACACATCTTTGATACTCCAGATCATGCGGTAGAACCCATGATGGGGAACTAATTTCCTCGTTGTGTCTTATTCTCCAGATGAGTAATATCGATATCATAATCCATGAGTTTGAAGCATTAAGATGGGAATGACCCCACCATTGAATTTGAGGGAGATTGCCCAGGCGTTTGTTAGGAGAATGTATCGAGCCTTGGAGGGATTGGTAGAACTTGTTGCTAAGGGGAGTACCCTTGTTCCTATTAATGTAAGTGCACTACCAGATAATGTAGTATATTAGTGTTTTACCAACGTGCGTTAGGGATGTGGAGTCACGGGGCATCGATTAAGTTATTGCCATATCAACCTAAAGTTACCGAGTAAGTCACTCCCTAGTAAATCATTATGAACAGCACAAAAATTTTACTCATTGCATGTCTACATCCATATTGAAGAGTCCTAATAAATATGGTTTTAATAAGATGCGAGTCACAAAAAGTTGTGTGTACCTACTCCTTGAAGTAGACGTATTGTTCGTGAATCCACTCTATCACAAATTCCCTTATTTACATCCTCTTGTGGAATTAAGTTCTATAAATACGTCCTTGAATGGAGTTATAACTCTAGGATTAATACTTCCCACTTTCTTTCCTAAATTCTCAACAGGGGACTACATCCGATGAATTTGTTACAAAATCTTTTTATGGACAATGTCTGCTCATTTGTGCCTATGCATGCACCATCGTAAAGTTTACCCATGTGGTGTCAAGTTCCATGTCAAGCATACCAGTATTGCGATGAGTCACTCTTTTACTCACTTGTGTATATGTCTTATATGGTTTGAACAGTCACTCTACTCTCTTGCGAGTATCATCATGAAAGCTTCTCACTATCTAGTAACATAAGAGCTTACCTTAACACCTACCACATGAGTGCATGTCGATCGAAATGGCAACCCTATGCATAAAATCTCTCTAAAAATTGAAATCCTCACATCCCCGTCATAGGAAGATCTTGTGTCGCCATCTTAGTATAACTTTCGTGTTAAATTGGGACATCCCGCAGTAAGTAGCTCACTTTGTTCCTAGTATTGTAGTTGCCCGTGGCGTGGTCGTGTATTGCAGTTGGGAGTTAATGTAGCAGAAGCATGTCCAGCTCATAACAAATGTTTATTTCCTCTTTGCACATCCACAACATGTGTTAATTGTGTTACTTAATTAGTGAATTCATTGTGCTAGTTTCCCAACACTTGTTCGATAAACATGAGAGAACATATCCTTTTATGTGTTATTGTAGCACTTCCTTTCTCATAAGTACCCTTACTAGGCTCTCCATCAAGACCTAGCACACCTTTGAAGGTTATCGTAGAATAACGCCTGTTACTCTTGTTTTCTGTCTTTCATTAGCATCTGGGTATTTCTCAAGTCAAAATCCATGGAGAACTCATTATGAACATCTGCAAACTTTCCATGATTATTTTATACTATCTCATTCGGTTCCCACCTCACTTCAAGTTCATCAAGGGTTGGTTGCATGTCGTAATTGCTGAGACTGAATGATCTCCTTTCGATAATGGATTATCTACACATGTGCTAGTCCAATGACCTGCTTATCAATCTAACTCTCGCCTTCTAGTTTTGGATTGACCAAGGAGCAATACACCTAGTAACATATTCATATGTCAAAGCCTTTCTCTCAGTCCAATCTTATAGCATCTCCCAATGTGGCTGGTAATAACTGGTTGTGTAGAAGTGTGTTGTGGTGCTTCATTGTGAAGTACATTTGCTAAACATAATTGGATTTTTTAATTCGGGAGCTATACATCACATCACTACATACAGATATCTTCTTTCAAAAATTAAGCTTCTCGTAATCCCTTATATTACCACCCTTCCTAGTGGTTACAATGTAAAGCATACTTCCATAGGCTCTCTCACTTTCATTTTATTTACCTTGCATGATGTGTCGTTTCTCCATATTTTTCAATACGATCTTATCTCATTTTCTCGGCTAGCAATCCAACTATATGATTTGATTCAATCCACCTCACTCTTATGTACTCTACAAGCCCCCTTTTCAAAAAAAAAAGACACTGGAAATGGGTAAATTCCCCTTTACTATAGACGTCTAATGTCTTCAACTATGTTTAAGCTTGTTGGTACCAAATCATGATCATTAGTTTTGTTGCCCTATTATCTATTTAATTTGATAACTCTCATTGTAAAATTCATTTAAGTTTTATGGCATCAAAGAGGAAGTCTTATAGCATCAAGGACGGGGACATACTCTTTTTGTTAGAATAAATAAATATTGCTGGTATTCCTTGTAGTTGTTCTTCTAACAACCATTTACCTTCTCTGCTTGTCCCTGTGAATAGATAAACCTGGTTAATTTTCCCCATTAAATACATTAAGATGTCTCATTCTTTCAAACTTATTCATGTGGACACTTTTGAGGCTTTATTCTACACCAACTCGTAATAGTTTTAAGTACTTTCTCGCCATTGTTAACGATTTTCTAGGGCTACGTGGACTTGTCTCATGGGTTCCAAAAGTAATGATTTCCCTTAAGTTTAATCTTATATTGCCATGATTTCAAACCAAAGTGCATCCCCTTTTCAAAAGTCTTAAATGGGTCGGATTGTATGGTTACGTGGCCTTCAGCTCACTCGGCTTCTAGGATTATTGACGATGTCATTGTCATGTGCGGGGAGTTTTGCTACCCTTGGTATTCCACCTTCCTGGGTGGATATGAGTGTTAGTTGTCTTTCTCCACGGAGCATCATGTTAACCATTAAAACCCCTATAGCCAATATGTGATTTCGTACCAATATTAAGATGTCCTAGCTATATGGTTTCACTCGTGAAAGGTTGAGATTAGATGTCTTTAGATTTTTGCACATATCATGAGCATATTTATTTGGAATACAAGTTTTCGTATCTTTAGTTCTCTCATATAAGATCAATTATCAGGAAGGATTAACCTGTTTGAAAAATGATAATCTGATAAGTGTTCAACTTCTTTTCATCCTCATGGGCTTGTGGCATAGATTCCTTGTAGCAGTTAATGATAGGAGTGTAATTCAACTTCATGTACTTTGAAACCCATATCGCATTCAAGGTGCCAGAATATTCTCCTTCCCGATAAACTTTTTTTTCCCTACACTCCAGGAGACGAGTGGGTCACGAACTTGGATATTCCTCCTTAATGATTCCTATTGACAATGTACTAGTTACCCATTTGCCTCATTTCTCTAATAATTAATGTCGTCAAAATAATTAACCATGTCAGTATTGTTAGTAGTAATATTCGTGTCTATTAGCATATAACCTTATGAAATACTCTACTCAGCACATTAATGGATTCCTGGATAATTCCAGCCTGATCTTGAATTCTGTTGCTCCTCATTGTATTAAATCTAGTGGGTATTGAATGTTCAAACATGTCAAAAGTGAAGCATACCCGTGTGATCACATATATTCGATAGGTAATTTTATGGTCAGTTTATGATAGCACATCTTAGAGTAATCGTTGAAGGTCATCAAAGGTTTAGTGTGGGTGTTCATATAGAGATTTAGAATTAAGGAGGGTGAGTAGGTTATTTTAAATATTTTCCATTGAAGACGTTATGTGATTTGATAATAAAGGTTGCATAAGTTTACTTCACACTAGGCCGTACTAGGAGTATGAAGTTCCCCATAGTTGTTACCCCATATATTTTGTATTTTCACATGTTTATGCTTAAGAAGGAAGTTGGAGATCTTTTATGTATCGTTCTGATGGAAATTATTGAAGGTGAAGTTAATGGATAGTTAGCTTATGAAAGGTATCTAGTTTTCACCCTAAGGGGGATAATGTAAGTCCCCGAAAAGTTTCGCTAAGTAAATTAGGATTTCGTGGTGCCATATAGGCTAATTATAATATTTCATGTGCTATTAACATGATGGTCATCAATTGGATTTGGTAAATAAGTGTATAACTCTTATAATGTGTAATGTGGGTCTAATGGGAGGCCTATGTCCAAGCCAAGTTGGAAAATTCTTTATAATAGACTAAAGTTGTAAATGAGTACGCACAGGGCCTCACTTTGGACAAACATATCTACATTTATATAAGGTTTTGTATGATTCAAAACCTATCAAATTAAATATCTTTGATTCTAGTTTTCGACGCATCAAACCGTTTGTCATTTTGATGTGTATACAAAAATTTACGACCATTTTACTAGGCATGTGTCATATGCGCGCCCAGGTGCGCGGAAGAAGCGCGGCCGCGCATATTGAGAAGTATTCTGCCTTGTGAGCGTGGCCTTTACGTGGGCGCGCTAGTAGCGGACCTCCAAATAAACCTAAGGACGGGAAATGAGAGGATTTAAGTCATTTTTCAAGACTAGGGCATCCTCTCCTTCCCCAATCCAGCCAAGGCATCCAATTGCACACCTAAGGTGAGTTTTGAAGTGTATTTTCATGGTGATTTCACTTCTCAATCACTAGTTAAAACATGGTTTTTATTGGATTTCATAGGATTTCTTCTAAATCTCAAGAATATCCCAAAAGTTGTCTTTCAAGATTTGGTCTACAAGAGGTAATCTTTTACCTTTAGACTTACATATATGGTGTTATTATGGAAATATGAGCATGAATTAAGTATTATAACTCATGGGATGGTGATTGGAAGCTATAGGTGCCTAACCTAGGTTGTGTTGGTGTTGTAGAGATTGTGAGATGGGTTATCGAGGTATGATTCTTCGGTGTAATAGTATTATGTATACATGCGTGTACAAATTGAGTTTGTCGGAAGATTGTTGAACATAAATAGGTAAAGATTGAGTTGGGTAATGAAGGAAACCTTGTAAAAGAGATTTGAAATCAAGATGCTCATCTAGTGTTTGATAAAATGCTCAAATGAGCTGAAACCATGAATAACTTTCTAATTTGTGTTCAATTTTGTTATGTTTGAAATAGATTGGGATTGCTAGAATTTTCGGAACGTCAAAGTAACTTCAGGAAAGCTTAAACAAGGTATGTATGGCTAAAATCTTGTCTTTTAGAAATTGAGCTTTATCGATGTTTGTGTGAATATGGTAAGATTATAGTTGAATTGTTGCATTTATTGTTATTTTACATGAATTGGTGTTGTAACAACGTGTTATCTTGATAACTTGAAAGGGGAAAAAGATATGAATTATGTATTGAAATTCTTAGACTTTAAATTGAGAATGAAGCTACATATAATGTGCCATCTATGTGAAGTCTTATCTATGCTCACAATTTAAATCGCTCTTGTGTGCACCTACTATCCTAAATGGCAAATCAAACATTTAAATTGGGAATGACGTGAGCTGTGGCTTAGTGCCAAACATATGATATGATAGTTGTGGCCCCAAGTTCCTATGAAATGATTAATGGGAAAGAAAGATTGGAATGAGATGATTGATGGAAAAGGGAAACGCCTTGGTAAGGAGGCCTAGCCGATCGGGTCGAGATCGTATGCCATGCTACGCTCATGGTGGTAATGTGTTTGTGATTGAAGTAAACGTCTCAAATGAGGTAACCTAGACGATCTGGTCGAGATCGTACTCGCTCAAGATAGCGGTGGTAATGTGAACAATGTTGAACAGTACGAAATGCCCCTAACTAAAAGCTTTGGAAACATGATGTGAAAATTGTATGATTCTTTTATATTGCTAATGTTGCGGTCGTTTAAAGCTTTTGAGTTGTACTTGTGATTTCTTTATTTTTGTACGAAAATTCTTTCTAACTAGATGGTGTTTAGTTATAAATAATAGTGCTATTCGATGGCACTAACGTCCTTTTTGCTGGGGGCGCTATGCCTTTAAATGGATGTAGGTTTTTCTATAGAAGGCAGTGTTGGTCGCAGCTAGTGTCGCATCATCCTTTCAGCCAACTTAGTGAGCCCCACTTCATTTCGGGGTCTTGTTTCATCTGTTTATCATGTACTTTGTATTTTGAGGTATAGCCGGAGCCTTGTTACCAGCATTTCCATATTACATTACTCTTTAATTGTGTTTCGAGGCTCGGTAGATAGGTTGTGGGTAGTGTCGGGTATTGGAATTAACGTAGAAATATTGACATTTGGCAAGGATTTGTAACACTTGTAATATTTTGATAATTATGATTTAAGATACTAATGGAAATAAAACAAAAGTTGATAATGAAATACTTACTAAGTATGATTAATGGAGTCCATCTCCTATTTATTCATGAATTTAGTTTGGATAGAATGGAACCTAACAGGCTTGCTCAGTCGGGTTTACTCGGTTGAGCGCCAGTCGTGCTCCTCGGTTTTGGGGCATGACAAATGTGTTAGACTTACCTAGTGGTAGAGATTTAGGTGCCGTCATGAAGATTACGGAGGGAGAAATTGGGTCGTGACAAGTTGGTATCAGAGCTCTAGATTCATTGGAGTCATGAGTCATAAGCCGGTTTATTGGAGTCTCGCGGATAAGTATAGAGACGTATGTACTTATCTTTGAGAGACTATGGAATTCTTGGAAAAATTCCACTTCATTTGATTCCTTGTCGCTCGAGGTTATTGACTTTGAAATTTTAAACTTCTGTTTTCTATTCTCTTACAAATGCTGATGACACGTGCTATCTAAGATGACCAGGCACCCGCGCCCCATGTTGGAGCTACTCAAGGTTAGGGATGGGGTCGGGATAGAGGCGGAGGACGTGCATGTGCTTCAGTTGGAGCACCCGTACGATCTGCTGTAGAGGAGACACCAGTAGCTCCAGCCAGAGTACCAGAACTATGATACGCCTACTACTACTACTACTACTACTACTCCAGCTCTCCAAGAGACCCTTGTACAGTTCATGAGCATGTACAGCACTCTAGCTCAGGCAGGGTTGACCCTTGCTGTAGCTACATCTCAGGTCAGGGGAGGAGTACAAACTCCTGTAGCTCGTACTCCAGATCAGGGGGTTCAAGATGATCAGATCATAGAGGTTATACTTGTATCGCCTGTATCCCCAATTCAGCCTGAGGGTAGGGCAACAGCTTCATAGGAAGAGATGCGAAGGTTGAGAGGTACAAGAAGTACAAATCTCCTACATTCAGTTGTCTATCATTAGAGGATGCTCAGTGATGACTGGAGGAGTGCAACCGTATCCTCTGAACTATGGGCATAGTAGAGTCGAGTGGGGTTCCTTTCACTACCTTTCAGCTTCGAGGGGCAGCCAATCAATGATGGCGTACTTATGAGTGTGGCAGTCCGACTGCGGCATCTTCCCTTTCATGGACTCAGTTCTCTAACATGTTTTTGAGAGCGTATATCCCTCAAAGCCTCAGGGACGAATGGCGCATGGATTTTGAGAAGTTGCGTTAGGTACTAAGATTGTTTCAGAGTATGCAGTCTGTTTTTGTGACTTGGCTAGGTATGCACCGGCCTTGGTTTCTATAGTTCGAGAGAGGGTTCATTGTTTTACTGAGGAACGCATTCCCAACATCAGGACTAGCATGGCCCAGTATGGATATCTCGTATCATAAAGTGATGAGTATTGCTAGGAGAGTAGAGGGCATGCTTGCTTGAGATATGGAGGACAGAGAGGCCAAAAGGTCTCGAGAGTCGGGTCATTATTCTCGTGCATGTGCCCTAGTTGTAGTTGGTCATGGTAAGGGTTATGTGAGTCACCTAATTCATTCATCTCTTCCAGCCGCCAGTGGTATTCCAGCTCCTCTTAGACCTCAAGAGCCTTATTATGCACCTTCAGTATCTAGTGTGCCTCCTGCCTGGGGTGCTATCAGCAGTCAGTCCAGCAGACCTAGCTCGAGCCAGTCCCAACCGCCACTTCCTCCCAGAGCTTGTTTTGAGTGTGGCGATACACGTCATATGGTGAGGGATTTCTCTAGACTTAGGAGGGGTGCACCTCCAAATACTTCTCAGCTACAGCGTGCTCCACCAGGCCCTCACGTTATGATTGCAACACCAGTTGCAACCCTACTTGCTCAGCCAGCCTAAGGTGGAGGTCGGGGTGGTAAAGATCACCCTAGATGGGGAGGCTAGGCCAGATACAATTCCTTTCTTGCTCAAATAGAGGCCTTTGCTTTTGATTCTGTCATTATAGGTATTGTTCTTGTCTGTCATAGAGATGCATCAGTTTTATTCGATCTAGGCTCCACTTATTCTAATGTGTCATCTTATTTTTTCCCATATTTGGGCGTATCTCAAAATTCTTTGGCTTCCCCTATTTATATGTTTACTCCTATAGGAGTCTGTCTTGTTGTGGACCGTGTGTATCAGTCGTGTTTGATACTCTTAGTGGTTTTAAGACAAGTGCCGATTTATTATTTCTCAGCATGTTAGATTTTGATGTTATCTTGGGCATAGACTGTTTGTCTCCCCATTATGCTATTCTAGATTATCATGACAAAACTGTGACGTTGGCTATGTCAGGTTTATAGCGATTAGAGTGGAAGGGTACCTTTGATGACAATCCCAACATGGTTATTTCATTTCTTAAAGTTCAGTGAATGCTTGAGAAGGGGTCTGATGCATATCTAGCCTATGTGAGAGAATTTAGTATTGATACCCCTACAGTTTATTCAGTCCCACTAGTGAGGGATTTCTCTGATCTGTTTCCAGGTGATCTTTCGGGCATTGCACCCGACAGATATATTGATGTTGGCTTTGATTTATTGCCGGGAACTCAGCCCATCTCTATTTCTCCTTATCGTATGGTCCCTCCTAAGTTGAAGGAGTTGAAGGTACAGTTACAGGAATTTATTGATAAGGGTTTCATTTGGCCCAGTGTGTCACCTTGGGGTGCTCCTGTCTTATTTGTAAAGAAAAATGATGGTTCTATGCATATGTACATTGATTATTCCCAGTTGAACAAAGTTACAGTGAAGAACCAGTATCATTTTCCCCGTATTAATGACTTATTTGATCAGTTACGGGGTGACCAAGTGTTTTCAAAGATTGACTTGCGTTCAAGTTATCATCAATTGAAGATTCAAAAGCTAGATATCCCAAAGACTATTTTCAGGACTCGATATAGTCAATAAAAGTTCCCGGTTATGTCATTTGGGCTGACCAACACCCCAGCAACATTTATGCATTTGATGCATAGTGTATTTTGGCCTTATCTTGACTCATTTGTCATAGTGTTTATTGATGACATTCTGGTGTACACCCGGACTCAGGAAGATCACGAGCAGCACCTGAGGACAGTGCTTCAGACAATCAGAGAAAAGGAAGTATATGCAAAGTTTCTCAAAATGTGAGTTCTGGTTGGATTCAGTGGCATTCTTGGGTCATGTGGTATCGATTGAAGGGATCAAAGTGGATCCAAAGAAAGTGGAAGCAGTGCAGAGTTGGCCCAGATATCCTAAGCTATAGAGATATGGAGTTTCCTAGGTTTGGCGGGATAATACCGTCGATTTGTTGAGGGGTTTTCGTCTATTGCAGCGCCTATGACCAGGCTAACCTAGAAGGGCGCTCTGTTCAAATGGAAAATGGAGTGTGAGGAGAGATTTCATAAGCTCAAGACAGCTTTGACTACATCATCAGTGTTGGTATTGCCTTCAAGTTAGAGGTCTTACACAGTTTATTGTGATGCGTCGCGAGTTGGCCTCGGTGCGGTGTTGATGCAGGACCGTATGTTGATTGCCTACGCATCTAGACAGTTGAAGGTGCATGAAAAGAATTATCCTGTCTACGAACTTGAGTTAGCTGCTATTGTTTATGCCTTAAAGATTTGGAGGAACTATTTGTACGGTCGTCCCTTGTGAGATCTACACTGATCAACGGAGTTTGCAGCATCTGTTCAAGCAGAAGGATCTTAATTTTCTTTAGGGGAAGTGGTTAGAGCTGCGTAAGGATTATGATATAACCATTTTGTACCACTCAGGGAAGACTAATGTAGTGGCCAATACGTTGAGCCGCCGGGTAGATAGTTTGGGAAGTTTAGCTTATCTAAAAGCAGCAGAGAGGCCTATGGCATTGGATGTTTAGGCCTTAGCCATCCAGTTTATGAGATTAGATATTTTTGAGTCAAGTAGAGTATTTCCTTGTGTGGTGTATCGGTCTTCTCTTTATGATCGTATCAGGGAGCGTCAGTACGATGACCCCCATCTTCTTGTCATTAGCGACACGGTCCAACACGGTGATTCTAAGGAGGTTACCATTGGGGATAATGGCACATTAAAGATGCAAGGAAGGATGTGTGTTCCTAATGTTGATGGGTTGCGTGAGTTGATTCTTCAGGAGGATCATTGCTCACAGTACTCTATTCATCAGGGTGTCGTGAAGATGTATCGGGACTTGAGGCAGCACTATTGGTTGCATAAAATGAAGAAGGATATAGTGGAGTATGTTGTTCGATGTCTAAATTGCCAGCAGGTGAAGTATGAGCATCAGTGGCTGGGTGGGTTGCTTCACAAGTTAGAGATTTCAGAGTGGTAATGGGGGCGGATCACCATGAATTTTGTAGTTGGACTCTCAAGGACTCAGCGGAAGTTTGATGCAGTTTGGGTTATTGTGGATAGACTAACCAAGTCAACTCATTTCCTTCATGTGATGACTACATATTCTTCTGAGAAGTTGTCTCGAGTTTATATCCGGGAGATTGTCAGACTTCATGGCGTGCCAGTATCTATCATCTCTGACCGGGGAACTCAGTTTACATCACGGTTTCGGAGAGCCGTACAGCATGAGTTAGGTACTCAGGTGGAGTTGAGCACGACATTTCATCCTTAGACGGACGGCCAGTCCGAGCGCACTATTTTGATTCTTGAGGATATGCTCCGTACGTGTGTGATGGAGTTTGGAGGTTCTTGGGATCAGTTCTTTCCACTTACAGAGATTGCCTACAACAACAGTTATTAGTCCGGCATTTAGATGGCACCGTATGAGGATCTGCATGGTAGGTGGTGTCGGTCCCCAATGGGTTGGTTCGAGTCGGGCGAGGCTACATTATTGGGAATATGCTTGGTTCAGGACGCCTTGGAGAAGGTTAAGGTAATTCAGGATAGGCTTTGCACAGCCCAGTCCAGACAGAAGAGTTATGCGAACCGAAAGGTTCACGATATTTCCTTTATCGTTAGAAAATGGGTCTTGCTTTGGGTTTCACCTATGAAGGGTGTTATAAGGTTCAAAAAGAGGGGAAAGCTGAGCCCAAGGTTTATTGGACCCTTTTAGGTGTTGCGGCATGTTGGGGAGGTTGCTTATGAGCTTGCCTTACCTCCCAGCCTAGCAGAAGTTAATCTGGTATTTCATGGTTCAATGCTTAGGAGATATCACAGCGATCCATCTCACGTGTTGGATTTCAGCTCAGTTCAGTTCAATTGGACAAGGATCTATACTATGTTGAGGATCCAAGGGCTATTATGGACCGGCAGGTTCAAAAGCTGAGGTCAAAGAACATTGCGTCAGTGAATGTTTAGTAGCGGGGTCAACCCGTCGAGGAGGCGACTTGGGAGACCGAGAAGGATATGCGCAGCCGTTACCCTTATCTTTTCACCACTCCAGGTATGTATCCATACTCGTTTGAGGATGAATGAATGTTTTAAGAGGGGGAGGATGTAACGATCTAGCCGATAGTCTTGAGAGGTAGAACCTCGATCCTATATTAATTGCTTCCCCCGTATCTATTTCTGCTATTGTGACTTGCCGGGAGGGTTCTTTTTGAGTTTCGGAGTGTTTTGGGACACTTAGTCCCTAAATGAGAGCTTATGTCTTAGAATTTGGACCATAGTCGGAACAGTGTGAAAACAGCTCTCGAAAGGAATTCTGTTGATTATGTTAGCTCCGTTGGGTATTTTGGGCTTAGGGGCATGTCCGGATTGTGTTTTTGAGATCAGTAGCTCATTTAGGCTTGAAATGGTGAAAGTTAAATTTTGGAGTTTCGGGCCGGTAGTGGAATTCTTCATATCTGGGTCGGAATCTAATTTTGGATGTTAGAGTAGGTCCGTAGTGTTAAGCATTACTTGTGTGCATAATATGGGGTCATTCGAACGTGATTTGGTTGATTTCGGCATCGGTTGTAGAATTTTGAAGTTTCAAGTTCTTAAAGTTTTGATTGGTGGGTGATTCGTGATTTTAGCATTGTTTCATATGATTTGAGGGCTCCACTAAGTTGGTACGGTGTTTTAGGATTGGTTGGTACGTTTGGTTGTGGTCCCGGGGGCAACTGGTGTGATTCCAATGCTCAACGGGTCATTTTGGGACTTAGAAGGATGGCAGATTTTGCTGGTTTTTCTGTTGCACACATTTGTTCTTCGCGTTCGCGTACAAGAGCTGGGTTAGGAAGAGATGTTTTTCTTCGCATTCGCGAAGGTTGGTCAGTGGAAGCATCGCGAACGCGTTCACAAAGAAGAAAGGTGGAACAAGTGGGACCTCAGGAATTTACTCTCCGCGTTCGCGAATAAGGGGTCCCATTGGAGAAGGTCCTGGCAGCTGAAGCTATGCGTTCGCGAGAAGGAACTCGCGTCCGCAGAAGAGGAAAAATGAACAGTGGACTTTTGTTCTACGCGAACGCGAGGTGGTGATCGCGTTTGCGATGAAGGGCGTAACGGGGCAGATGTAAAGTTAAAAAAAGAGGGTTTGAGTTCATAACACAAAATCTGATTGAGACCTCGGTAGTAGGAGAAATTTGGAGAGATTTTCAGAGAAAAGTATTGGGTAGTGATTCGTAACTCTTTTTTTTATTAAATCCTATTAATCTATGCTTGTTTTCATCATTTAATTGCGGATTCGGGGTGAAAATTTTGGAAAACTTGAGCAGAGGCCTTAGGCCGAATTTTGGGATTTTGATCGAGATTTTGGTATCGGATTTCAGTGAATTTTGTAATGATATACTCGTGAGCGAATGTTTGTCATAATTTGTGACTTTTACCTGATTCCAAGACGTGGGCCGGGAGATGCTTTTTGTCATTTTTCTATTTTCTTGCCTTAGATTTGATTTCAATTGATATATTAGCTACTTGTAGCTATATTTGTGTTATGTAATTGATTTGGCTAGATTTGGGACATCCGGAGCCGGATATTCGCGAAAAGAGCATTGTTTCAGATTGATTTGAGCTTGGTTCGGGGTAAGTGGCGTGCCTAACCTTATGTTGGGAAACTACCCTTAGGATTTGGTACTATTTGATATATGAGCGTCGTGTACGTGAGGTGAGAAGTACGTACACGGGCTATTTGTTGCAAAACTCCATTTTTCACTAAGTCATAACTTGTTTTCTCCTTGTTTGAACTATACTAGCATATGTAACTATCCTGTTTAGATTCGAAAAGCCTGCCTATATGTTTTAACTGCCTATTTGAATTCGGTGCAGCATGTTTTGGGAAATTACCTGCTTTTTTATTTGAACTTAGTCTAAACTGCAGTTTTCTTGCTATAAATGTTGTGTATATTTGTTGAGCTGCATATTTACTTTAGGACTATGCAACAGTATTTTGAAAGATTCCCATGTACTGTATATTTACTTTAGGACTACGAAATGGTATACCGGGAGATCCCCCAGCACTTCCTATTTACTTTGGGACTATGGAACGATATTCCGGGAGATTCCCCTTGCATATTTACGTTTGGGACTAAGGGACGGTATCCCAGGAGATTTCTCTATTTCTATTATTGTGTTCTGAGCTGTTGGCTTCCATTCAATTCTATTCCTGTTAAATTTTTGAATTTCTTTTACTGTAATATTTCTTTCTGCCGTATTTTATTATGTTTATACCAGCAGGATCCTGGCTTGATCTCATCACCACTCGACCGAGGTTAGGCTTGGCACTTACTGAGTACCGTTGTGGTGTACTCACGCCCTTTCCTGCACATGTTTTTCGTGTGTAGATCCAGGTTCATCATAGCCTCATCACTAGTTGCAGCCGCTACTGCTTGTTGGAGACTACAAGGTACATCTACCCGCTCCCGCAGATCCTCGGAGTCCCCCTCTATCCCCTTGTGCTCATTTCTCTTTCATTATGTAGAGATGATGTATAGAACAGTTAGAACATCTTAGTAGCTTGTGACTTGCGAGTTTTCGGGTTTTTGGTATTGTTCGGTACTTTTCTAAAGTGATAACTATATATGTCGGGTGGCATTTAGTTGATTATTATATAATTGTACTACCAGTAGTTGATACTCATGTTTTTTGTTTTATTTTCGCAATGTGTTAGGCTTACCTAGCCGTAGAGACTAGGTGTCGTCATGATAGTTCACGGAGGCAGAAATTGGGACATGACAGCGCCAAATCATACTTATATTACTCAGAATGACACCAAGTTTTGCGTTCATGTCTTAAATGATATTGCGGAACTATTCCCATTCTCTAAATTTAGTTTGGACCTCAATAGAAAAAAATCCGCTCCAAACCAAATTTAAAGAACTTCAAAATCCTTCAAGAACCAACTTTCACTATTAGGTGCCAAAGTGCTCACGGGTCATCCAAAACTCGATCTGAATATACGTTCAAGTTTGTAATCATCATACGAACCTATTGGAACCGTCAAATCCCGATTCTGAGATCGTTTACTCAAAATGTTGACCGAAATCAAACTTGGCCTTATAAGCCAACCTTAAGGAACCACGTGTTCCAATTTCAATCCAAACTCTTCCAAATCCCAAACCAACCATCCCTGCAATTCATAAATTAGTAAAAGCAAGTACGTGAAGTCTTATTCAGGGGAACGGGGATCTAGAAGGCAAAACAACCTGTCGGGTCGTTACACTAATGGACTTAGTACTCCTCGGGTATTAACTCAGTGTAACGACCCAATTTGTAGTTTAAAGAATTTATGCCTCGTTCAACGACTAAAGGTATCGATAATATTCGTAATATGTATTATGACTCGCGTGTGTGGTCGAGTTTAGTTTTCGGAAGAGTTGGAATAAAATTTAAAGAAAAATTCTCATTTTGAAGCTTAAATAGAAAGAGTTGACCGGAGAGTTGACTTTTGAGAAAACGACCTCGCAATGGAGATTTGATGATGTCAATAGCTTCATATGGTAATTTCAGACTTAGGCGTATGTTCGGATTTGGATTTGGATGTCCGTAGGACAATTCGACGCACTTTGGCGAAAGTTGGAAAATATAAGATTTTGGAAAAATTGGACCGAAGGTGGAAATTTTGATAACGAGGTCGGATATCGATTCTGAAAATTGGAACAGCTCCGTTACGGCATTTATGACTTTCCTGCAAAATTTGAAGTTATTCCGGATTGATTCGATATGTTTCAACTCAAAATATAGAAGTTGGAAGATTTGAAAACTCATAATTCGATTCAAGGCACGATTCGAAATTTCTGTGCTGTTTAACGTTGTTTATCGCCTCGACCAAGTTCGTATTGTATATCGGGACATGTTCGTATAATTTGTTAAGTCCCGAGGGCCTCGGATGAATTTCGTAAGGTTAACGAAATAAACTTCGGACTGAGGTAGCTGCTGAATTGCAGCAGCTGAAGTTTTCGCTTCTGCGGAAGCTTCATCGCAGAATCGGCAGCGCAAAAGCGACGCCTGCATCGCAGAAGCGAAATATAAGGGACATGGCAATCATCGCAAGAGCAAAGGAGTGGAAAGCACCTACGACATCGCAGGTGCGATGTTGGAAGCGCAGAAGCGGACGTTGGCAGCCATGGGAGTGATCGCAGAAGCAGCAATTCTTTTGCTTAAAAGTTGAAGTATTTGACTCTATTTGTATATGATATTAAGATGCGCCATGGTTCTATGCATGTAACTGAAGAGCTTACGCCATTGTAATGAGAAATTTGGAGGTCAAGAAAAAATTAGCGGAATAGAATAAACTGGAAACTAATATAGCACTCCCCTCTTACTTCGAAAAATTAGCGATCATGGAATGCTGATGCCAGATAATAATGAGGAATGAGGAAGATCAATGGTTGCTTGGGCAGTGCACTATGGAACCGCAGCAGCAACTTGGGCAGGAGCTTATGAAAAAAGCCGCAGAAGAGGTAGCTTCTGTGTAGAAGAGCAAGGGCAGACGCGCCTGGCAATCGGATAAGCGACAATCGCAGAAGCAAAAATGGCTTTGAAGGTGGGAGCTTGGCCAGGGCACTGTGGATCGCAGAAGCGAGCATTAGAGTCGCAGAAGCGATTCCGCTTGTGTGCATTCAGTGCGCAGAAGCGAAAATGACATAAACATAAGGCATCAAAAATCAATGACTTTTCATTTTGTTTTGGGATTTTTGGAGCTTGGTTCTTGGGCGATTTTGAGGTGTTCCTCACGATTTCGATTCAAGTAAGTGTCCGATACTTGAATATGTTTGTATTTCATAAATCCATGGTTATTTTCATCGTGTCATACGGATTTAGATGGAAGAAATCAAGATTTTTGCAAAATCTTCCAACAACGAAAATTTAAACTTTGGAGGTCAAGTTTTTATCGGAATTTGATAAAATTGGTATGGTTGAACTCGTATCGAAATTGATGTTCATATTTCAGGAAAATTATGTCGTTTTCCGAGAGGTGGGTCATGCGTTGACTTTTGGTTGAGTTTTTTAGAATAAAATTTTAAATCGATGTTTTATTATCCGAAATTATTTCCGATGAATTTTAATGAAGTTATACAATTGATTTGGGTAGATTTGAGCCTCCCGGATGTCAATTCAAGCAAGACAACTATTTTGGAAAATCGGCCAAACTTCAAAAAGGTAAATATCTTGCCTAACCTTGTGCGGGGGACTTCCCCTTAGGATTTGAGTCCTATATGTTGATTGTAGTTCGTGTACGCGAGGTGACAAGTGCGTTCTCGGACTTATTTGTGGGAAATTGGACTTTTAGGGTTCTTAGGTCTTTACATTCGTTGGGTATGAACGTGTTCTTCATATGGTTGAGTTCCTATTTACTAGTTTCACCTCTACATGCTTAATTGATATTAATTGCTTCATGATTCACTCTTATTGCCTAATTGACTCCTATTTGACTTAAGTGAAGAGTTTTTCCTCTCCTATTGTAATGTTATATTTTCATAACAGTGTGTCTTATTTAATAATTATTATTATCCGTCCTGAGAATTATTTAGTCCTAAGTGAAGCTATGATCTTTTTTCCAAATTAAATTGTTGAATATCATTGCAATTTTCCAACCTTAAAAAGGGGTTTCGATAATCTATTTCCTGGTTGAGTTGCCTTTATTTGGGGCGACTTGACTCGTGTTGAGGTTCTTATTATTGACTTGTATATTGTGGGGTCGTTGTTACATGTTAGTTTTCTCGTTGTTCAACTGTTCCTTTTATGCCAGCATTCTTTTCTATGGCTATTCCTTGTGAGTTGGTTCTACCATTCCCTTTTTATTTACAGTTCTTGAGTTGATTTATTTGTCTTACCTTGTATTATTGTCATTGTTGATGTTATATGTAATGTGGCGGTGTTTGATATTTCTGTTGTAATGTAATTGTTGATTCTGTTGGTTGCACTGAATATTTTTTTTTTGGAACTACAACACGATATCACGGGAGATCCCCCTATATATTTACATTTGGGACTACGGATTGGTATTCCGGGAGGTCCCCTGCACATTTAGGATTGGGACTAAGGGACAGCACCCGGTAGATACCTCTGTACTGAATATTTACGTTGGGACTACGGATTGGTATTCCGAGAGATCCCCTGCATATTTATGATTGGGACTACGAGATAACACCCAGTAGATACCCCTGTACTTAATATTTACTTTTGGACTAAAATTTGTATTCCGGGAGATCCCTCTGTACATTTATGATTTGGACTACGGGAAGATATCCCTGGAAATCCTCTGCATGTTCATTTTGGGACTACGGACGTATTCCGGGAGATCCTCCTATATTGTATAATGAATTCGCGGCTACGAGAGGGGACCCGGTAGATTCCCCTGTTGATATATTTGAATTCGGAGCTGTTAATCTTCTATACTTAGGTTTCTATATGCTTAAAAAGTTGTAATTGAAAAGCATTCATCTTGAAGAATTTATGTTTGAAAGACATTTATTTAAAGAGTATATTTGAAAAGTAACTATCTTTAAAGAATCATGTTTAAAGAATCATTAGTTGAAAAGTTTATATTCAAAATAAGTTTTTTTTTAAAATTTTTCCCAATTGGAAAGGATTATATTTTAAAGATTTCAGTATAGAAATTTATAAGAGAAAGTTTATACTTGAAGGATTTGACTAAAATATTGGGGTTGTTGGCTAAGGCCTGACGTGGAGATTATTGCAATGCTGAGTTACTAAATGCCCTTACTATATTGTAATTTTCGGATTCGAGCTATGATTTCGTCCATCATTTTGTGTCTTTATTATAATGTTCCATTGCTACTTGTTATTTTCATTCCTTATTATAATTATTGTACTGTTAGCCATATTGCGTAGTCTTTATATGTAGACATCATATCCTGGTTTTATTATACTCACCCTTATTCAGTTTATTAGACCAGTAGGTGTTATGATTGTTCCTCGTCACTACTCCATTGAGGTTAGTCTTAATACTTACTGGGTACTGTTGTGGTGTGCTCATACTACACTTCTGTATATTTTTTGTACAGATCCAGCTATTGCTCATTTGTAGCTGCGCGGGTCGTTGCTGAGGAGACTCAAGGTGAACCTGTTGCTGCGTTCGCAGGCTTCGGAGTCACCTTCCTATTTCATATCCACACTATTTTATTTATCTTCACACAATTGTATTTAGAAGTTGTACTAAACTCTGTAGAGCTTATGACTTGTACTACCGATTTTGTGAATTATAATTTTTCAGAGTTCTGTAATTTGAAGTTAGTGAATATCAATGCTAATTTTGTAAATATTAGGTTTATCTAGTTTATACACTAAGTTCCATCACGACTCCTTCGAAGGGATTTTGGGTCGTGACAATTTGGTATCAGAGCTTTAGGTTCATAGGTGCTACAAGTCATAAGCGAGTTTAGTAGAGTCTTGCGGATCGGTACGGAGACGTCTGTACTTATCTTGGAGAGGCTACAGAGCTAGTAGGAAAATTTTCCGCTTATTTCATACCTTATCGTGAGACATTCATTCATACCTTATCGTGAGACATTTATTCAGCTTGAAGCATATATCTTATCCACTCGTGTATGAAATTACGCACTCGATATCAGTTATACGCCTTTGGGTTATGATCCTACAGAGGGGTTATAAGGGAGCCAGGGTTACTCAACCATTGTTACCATGTGTCGTCTAGGTCGAGGATGTGGAAGTATTGAGAGATCATTCAGTTGTGCACATGGGGGTGCAGTAGGTTCTGACATCTAGTTGATAAGTACGATCTTAAGAAGGTTTACTTAATTTCCTAATCGTCAAAATCGTGGTAGGGTCATGAGGTGGATGTAAACCTGAAGATAGTTGGTGGTATTAGAGACTATGTGGTTCATATAAGATTTCTATTTAGCAATGGGTACAACTAGCAACCCAGACACTGGAGGAAGTGAGTTTAATTGTCATAAGGATGACATGCGCTAAGTAAATGGCTTGAGGTATCTTATGTCTGGTGTCGTACGAGCGGTGAAGGTTAGTATTGTGGATCGTCGAAATGTGTCCTAAGATTTCGCACAAAGTGAGGGAAGTCCACTGTCAATGATCAAATTGCGGGGCTATGTGTTATATTAGTTTTGGCCTGAGCTAGATATATATATGGTATTGAAAGGTTTCCCGAAACTTGTATATGATTAAGATCCGAGATTTGAATGGGATGATGATGAGACTTGAGATATTCCCACGTCCTTAATAATTCTACATTTCAGTATTAGCGGCGTCATGGAGATAATTTTAGTATACTCGTAGTGCTTAAGTTAATCACAATGGTCGCAGGGGGAAGTCATCTTTTAATGCACCAGTGGCACGGGATTTCCTACAATGTTTATTTCAGTTATCCGGCACAGACTCAGTGTGGGCGATCGCACCGCAGATGGGTTGTTACGAATGTGGAGATACTAGTAAAATCATGAGAAATTGTCCAAGACTTAGAAGAAACATTTTTCATCAGAACACTCCGTCCACATACTCCATTACAGTTACTACTATACCTACACTACTAGTTAGGAGTGGAGGACAAGCGGGTAGAGGACGCCAAAGAGGTGGAGGCCCGACCCATTTATATGTTTTCTATGGTATGGATGAGGTCTCTACACTAGATGGTATCGTTAAAAGTACGACCTCGAGTTATTATAAAGTAACAATTTTATTAACTTGATTCGGTTAAGAGTATCGAGGCAAGTCCTCCTAATATGTTCCGATCATGAGTGATCTTTGTAATCCTGAAATCTACTTATGTGAATACACATGTTGGGAGATTATATGGAGATAGCTATGTCTATCATTATGTGTTGGGTACTAAAAAATAGTTGTGAGACTAAAAGTGACTTTCGTTAATCATTTCGGTGAGTTTAATGTAATTTCCAAAAAATAGATATCTATTGTGAATTATATGCCCTAATGGTATCAGGGTTCATTATATGTTGTGATTTTGTTTAACGGAAATTATTTAAAAGAAGAAATAATGAAAATGGAAAATTTCAGTTGGCACAATATGCAAAATACTTGTGATTTAGAGTTGAGGACGAGATCCTCGCATTTTTTAAGATGTCAAATATTTAAAACGGGCTATAAGCCGTGATGGGAGTTATACAAGGACGAGGTCCTGGTGGTGAAAACTCGATGAGTTTAAATTCTCCCTGTGCGATATTAAAATTGGTGCTATTGTATTAATAGGGAGAGATGCTTGTTTGGCTTATTTGATAATTCTTTTATGTTCATAATTAGCCATAATTGTGCTGTAAATATTGAATTTCAGCCTATAAGGTGAATGTCGAGATGACATTAAATGCGATTCATTAATTTAGATAAATAATTATGAGGTCTTCACGCCTTTCCTGTTGCTGTTAGTGTTGTGAAAAGGTGAAACGAGATTTTGATTAATATGAAATTAATTGAGAATGCTGGAATTAATTATGAATAGTTACCATGACCATAGATGTGATTATGGGTATGCGTATAATGTGTGTGTAGGCACGAAATTTCTATAGTCGGTTGAGACTAGCACAATGTGTTAATACAAAAGATCAGGCCTTTTGAAATTAATTAAAGTTTAAGAAATTGGCTTTAAAGGTTGTAAATGAGGATTAAAGAAATAATTTCTATAGAGATGGTATCAGACCCATGTTAAATATTAGTTGGCATAGAATCACCCGTGAGAATGTGTGAAATGATGCACTCAATAATTTGAAGTCCTCAGAATAATTCTTGGCACGTTCAAGGACAAACGTATGCTTTAAGAAGAGGAGGATGTAACGACCCGATTTGTCGTTTTAAAAATTTACGCCTCGTTCAACGACTAAAGGTCTCAAAAATCTTTGTAATATGTATTATCACTCGTGTGTGTGGTCGAGTTTAATTTTAGGGAGAGTCACAATTAAATTTAAAGAAAAATTCACATTTTGAAGCTTAAATAGAAAGAGTTGACCGGAGAGTTGACTTTTGAGCAAACGACCTCGGAATGGAGATTTGATGATGTCAATAGCTTCATATGGTAATTTAGGACTTAGGTGTATGTTCGGATTTGGACTTGGAAGTCCGTAGGACAATTCAACGCATTTTTGCGAAAGTTGGAAAATATGAGATTTTGGAACAATTCGACCGAAGGTTGAAATTTTGATAACGCGGTCGGATTTCGATTCCGAAAAGTGCAACAGCTCCGTTACGACATTTATGACTTGCGTGCAAAATTTTAAGTCATTCCGGATTGATTCGATATGTTTTGACGCAAAATATAAAAGTTGGAAGATTTGAAAACCCATAATTCGATTCAAGGCGCGATTCAAAATTTCTGTGTTGTTTAACGTTGTTTAAAGCCTCGAACAAGTTTGTATTGTGTTTTGGGACATGTCGGAATAATTTTTTAAGCTCCCGAGGGCCTCGGATGAATTTCGGAAGGTTAACAGAATTAATTTCGGACTGAGGTAGATGCTGAAATTGCTGCTGTTTTCTGGGCAGCAACTGATGATTTCGCTTCTGCGGAAAATTCATCGCAGAAGCGGCAGCGCAGAAGCGATGCCATGCATCGCAGAAGCGAAATCTAAAGGGACAGGGCAGTCATCGCAGGAGCGAAGGAGTGGAACACACCAGCGACATCGCAGGTGCGATGTTGGAAGCGCAAAAGCGAACGTTGGCAGCCATGGGAGTGATCGCAGAAGCAACAATTCTTTTGCTTAAAAGTTGTAGTATTTGACTCTATTTGTAGATGATATTAAGATGCGCCATGGTTCTTTCCATGTAACTGAAGAGCTTACGCCATTGTAATGAGAAATTTGGAGGTAAAAAAATAATATCAGCGAAATAGAATAAACTGGAAACTAATATAGCACTCCCCCTCTTACTTCGAAAAATCAGCAATCACGAAATGCTGATGCGAGATAGTAATGAGGAATGAAGAAGATCAATGGCTGCTTGGGCAGTGCTCTGTGGAACCGCAGCAGTAACCTGGGCAGGAGGTGATGAAGACAGCCGCAGAAGCGCAAGGGCAGATGAGCCTGGCCATCGGATAAGCGACAATCGCAGAAGTGAAAATGGCTTCGCAGGTGCGAGCTTGGCTTGGGCACCGTGGATCGCAAAAGTGAGCTTTTGAGTCGCAGAAGCGGTTCCGCAGGTGCACATTTCAGCACGCAGAAGCGGAATTGACAGAAACACCAGGCATAAAAAATTAGTGACTTTTCATTCCGTTTTGAGACTTTTGGAGCTCGATTCTTGGGCGATTTTTAGGTGTTCCTCACGATTTCAATTAATGTAAGTGTCCTACACTCGAATATGTTTGTATTTCATAAATCAATGTCTACCTTCATCGTTTAATACGGATTTAGATCGAAGAAATCAAGATTTTTTTAAAATCTTCAATAAACAAAAATTTAAGCTTTGGTGGTTGTGTTGTTATCGGAATTTGATAAAATTGGTATGATTGAACTCGTATCGGAATGTGTGTTCGGATTTCGTAAAAATTATATTGGGTTCTGAGAGGCGGGTCCCGCATTGACTTTTGGTTGACTTTTTAATATTAATTTTCAATCGACTTTTTATAATCCGGAATTATTACCGATGAATTTTAATGAAGTTATACAATTGATTTGGATAGATTTGAGCCTCCCGGATGTCAATTCAAGCAAGACAACTATTTTGGAAAATCGGCCAAACTTCAAAAAGGTAAATATCTTGCCTAACCTTGTGCGGGGGACTTCCCCTTAGGATTTGAGTCCTATATGTTGATTGTAGTTCGTGTACGCGAGGTGACGAGTGCGTTCTCGGATTTATTTGTGGGAAATTGGACTTTTAGGGTTCTTAGGTCTTTACATTCGTTGCGTATGACGTGTTCTTGATATGGCTGAGTTCCTATTTACTAGTTTCACCTCTACATGCTTAATTGATATTAATTGCTTCATGATTCACTCTTATTGCCTAATTGACTCCTATTTGACTTAAGTGAAGAGTTTTTCCTCTCATATTGTCATGTTATATTTGCATAACTGTTTGTTTTATTTGAGAATTATTATTATCCCTTCTGAAAATTATTTAGTCTTAAGTGAAGCTAAAGTCATTTTCCAAAATTAAATTGCTGAATATCATTGTAATTTCCAACCTTAAAAAGTGGTTTAGATAATCTATTTCCTGGTTGAGTTGCCTTTATTTGGGGCGACTTGACTCGTGTTGAGGTTCTTATTATTGACTTGTATATTTTGGGGTCGTTGTTACATGTTAGTTTTTTCGTTGTTGAATTTTTCCATTTATGCCAGCATTCATTTCTGTGGTTATTCCTTGTAAGCTGGTTCTACCATTCCTTTGTGATTTACAATTCTTGAGTTGATTTATTTATCTTACCGTGTATTATTTTCATTGTTTCTGTTATATGTAATGTGGTGATGTTCGATCTTTCTGTTGTAATGTAATTGTTGATTCTGTTGGTTGAGCTGAATATTTTCTTTGGGACTACAGGGCGATATCTCGGGAGATCCCCCTGTATATTTACATTTGGGACTACGGATTGGTATTCCAGGAGGTCCCCCTGCACATTTATGATTGGGACTACGGGACAACACCCGGTAGATACCCCTGTACTGAATATTTACTTTGCCATTACGTATTGGTATTCCGGGAGATCCCCCTGCACATTTATTATTGGGACTGTGGGACAACACCTGGTAGATACCCCTATACTGAATATTTACTTTGGGACTATGAATTTGTATTGAGGGAGACCCCCGTGCACATTTATGATTTGGACTACAGGACGATATTCCGGAAAATCCTATGTATGTTTATTTTGGGACTACAAATGTATTCCGGGAGATCCCACTATATTATATAATGAATTCGGGGCTACGAGACGGGACTCGGTAGATTCCCCTGTTGATATATTTGTGTTCAGAGCTTTAATCTTCTATACTTAGGTATCACACGGTGACCTATACTCGAAGAATATTTACTTAAAAAGTTGTAATTGAAAAGCATTCATCTTGAAGAAATTATGGTTGAAAGACATTTATTTAAAGAGTATATTTGAAATGTAACTATCTTGAAAGAATTATGTTTGAAGAATCTTTAGTTGAAAAGTTTATATTCAAATTTTTTTTTTTTTTTGAGTTTTTCCCAATTGGAAAGAATTATATTTTAAAGATTTCAATATAGAAATTTATGCGTGTAAGTTTATACTTGAAGGATTTAACTAAAATATTGGGGTTGTTGGCTAAGGCCTGACATGGAGATTATTGCAGTTCTGAGTTACTAATTGCCCTTACTATAATGTAATTTTCGGATTTGAGCTGTGATTTCGTCTGCCCTTCTGTGTCTTTATTATAATGTTCCATTGCTACTTGTAGTTTTCATTCCTTATTGTAATTATTGTACTGTTAGCCATATTTGCGTAGTCTTTATATGTAGACACCATATCATGTTATTTTTATACTCACCCTTATTCAGTTTATTAGACCATTAGGTGTCATGAATGTTCCTCGTCACTATTAGACCAGTAGGTGCTCATACTACACTTCTGTACATTTTTTGTATAGATCCAGGTATTGGTCGTTAGTAGCTATGTGGGTCCTTGCTGAGGAGACTAAAGGTAAACCTGTGTCACGGTCCAAATCCCAAACTCGGCCGTGATGACGCCTCTCGTGAAGACAATGCCAGCTAGAATGAACCTAAACACTTCCTTTAACAGTTACTTAACATTAATAAAGCCAAAACATGTATTAAAAATTTGTGAATGTGGAAAACAGCAATAATCATAAGGAAACCAACCCGACACAACCCAAATCGGGGTGTCACAAGTCATGAGCTACTACTGAGTGGCTATAAGTCGACATAATAGAGTATCTGATACAAAGTCTGGGAGGGCTGTAAATAACAGGAAATAGGGGAAATCAAGGGGGCTGCGGACATCAACTGCTACCGCCAACCTCCGACTTGCTCCTGGTCCGGTAGGAATATCAATGCTCATGTGCGGACCCTGCTATGCCTGAATCTACACACATGCCTGAATCTACACACATGGGCACCCGCGCTCACTGTGGGGGTGCAGACTCCGGAAGGGCCCCTTACGGCCCAAGCACTATATCAACATAAGGCCTGAAAGCCTTCTCACATCACACTCGAGGCCTGAAAGCCTTCTCACATATCACTTGAGTCCTAAAAGCCTCCTCACAATACACTCGAGGCCTGAAAGCCTCCTTACAATGCACTCGAGGCTTGAAAGCCTCCTCAGAATATACTCGAGGCCTGAAAGCCTCCTCAGAATATACTCGAGGCCTGAAAGCCTCCTCACAATACACTTGAGGCCTGAAAGCCTCACTCAGTCCAGAAACATCATAAGCCCCTCGGGCATCAATAAAATAATAGTTCTAAGCCCAAACAATAGTGGAATATCACTAAAGTCTCAAAATTCAATTAAAGCGGCTGAGTTTGAAAAACAATATAATTATTAGGACTGAGTTCAAATAACATGTCAAAATAGTGACGAAATAGTGATAACAATCCCCGAAGGATTCAAATAATCGGCATTAAGCCCAAAACATGGCAATAAGCCCAAATCACGATGATAAAGAAATCAGCATAGTCAAATACGCGGTAAAAAATCAAACGAAACGGACCAAGTCAAAATTCCCAGTAGTAAACAACCACGCACTCGCTATTAAGCACGTGTTTCACCTCAATACATCACTACGTTGTGCAAATTCGGGGTTTCAAACCATCAAGATATCATTTACTATCATTACTCACCTCGAACCGACGAAATCTCTAGCTCGCAACGCCTTTGCCCCTCAATTTAACCTCCACACGCGTCGAATCTATCCAAAACCACAATGAACACGTTACAACAGGCTAAGGGAACATAACACAATCGAAAAGACTCGAAAAATATCGAAATTCACGAAATTTGCAAAACCTGAGCTCCGGGCCCGCTTCTCAAAAAATCAAAAATTAACATCATCGGATTCCTTATTTCGCAACGAGTCTATACATAACAAAAACTCTCAATTCGGACAACAAATGGCCCCTCAAATTTCAATTTAAAATCTTAAAATCCCAAGCCCTAGTTTCTTCCAATTTAGCTAAATTCTCAATAATTTCAAGGATAATTCCACAATATAATCATGTTTGTAACTCATAAATCTTACCCCCAGTCAGTCACCTTCGAATCCCTCTTCAAATGCTCCCAAGTAACTCTCAAAATGCTCAAAAATGGTGGAGAATGGGTTTAGGTTCGCGGATGAAATATTATTTTAAAACCATCTGCCCAGACCTCATTTCCGCTTCTGCGATACTTTTACCGCTTCTGCGGTACTTCTCCCGATTCTGCGGAATTACATTGATGCGCTCAGGTCCGCTTCTGCGGTCCATATCCGCTTATGCGGATGCCGCATGTGTGGACCCCCATCCGCTTCTGTGGAAGTCCTCCCAAGACCAAGAATTCGCGCCTGCGACTCCCTCACCGCATACGGCCCTTTTTCCGCAGATGCGAACATACCAGATTTTAGCAAACCAGCTATCTCAAAATCCAAAATCCATCCCGATGGCCATCCGAAATCACCCCGAGGCCCCCGGGACCTCAAACAAAAGTGGCAACCCATCCAAAAACATCATTAGAACTTGCTCCAATCATCAAAACACCACAAACAACACCAAAACTGTCAAATTACATCGGATTCAATCCTAAGTTCTTCTAAAACTTCCAAATTACGCATTTGATCAAAACCCCGACAAAAACACCTCCGAATGACTTGAAATTTTGCGCACACATCCAAATCACCTAACGAAGCTATAGCAACTCTCAGAATTCCATTTCGACCCTTGGATCAAAATCTCACCTATTAATTGGAATTCGCCAAAATACTAACTTCGCCAATTCAAGCCTAATTATACACCGGACCTCCAAAATCAGTTCTGATCACACTCCTAAATTACAAATCACCCCCCGCAGCTAACCGAAACACCGAAAATCACATCCGAGTCCTCTAACTCATAAGTCAACATCCGGTTGACTTTTCCAATACAAACCTTCCTTAAAGACTAAGTGTCTCATTTCCATCTAAAACCAATCCAATTCAACTCGTTCACCCAAGAATCTTATAATGAAACATACAGAAGTAGAAAATTGGGTAAATGGGGCGGTAACTCACGTGATGACGGGCCGGGCCATCACATCCTCCCCCACTTAAACACACGTTCGTCCTCGAACGTACCCAGGGCTATTCTAAAAGGCAACCAATCGCTGTATAACCTTACCATGCATATACCCGGGGGTGATCCCACGTCGCCCTATCTCATATAGGTCAATAACATGTTGTAAATAAAATCACACAATTCAGCCCAGCTCATAAATCATAGAACCACATTGCACTTTCCGAAATCATACGCAAGTTAAGAACCTCACATCTATACCCAGAATAAGCCTGAACCAGCTGTAATAACCCATACCTACAACCTCAGGTGCAATCATATGATATACTACATAACCCAAACACTCGAAATGATAACTTATATTCATAGCAGTTGGCCACAATACCCGAATATCGGTAGAAAACATTTTATCAACTAAGGTCTTATTCCAACACTTTCATATACTGTCAACGATAAATGAAACGCGCATTAAACCGTAACCATTTCTCAGATCAACCATTCATGAGGCCACTTCCCTTTCGACTAACACCACAGCAGATTCCGAGCCAAACCTCGATATTATCCTTCCAACAAGCTGAAATCAAATCCGTTCGTATTCATTAGTGACCCCAATTATCAACTCGAATCGAACACACCACTCTAGTGATATGACACCTAAATACAGGCTTAATCCACAATATGCATAATACGCGCACCAATAAAAAAAGGTCTGAACATAGTCAAATCATGAAAAATGACTCAAACAAAAGAGTTGTACCTCAAGCTCATCAGTACCATCACAACACAAGGCTAAGACCTCGTCTCACATCATAGAAATAGAACACATGAATCTACTCCGAAAGGTCATATCTCCATGCAGCCTCACTACAGTGCACGATCCTATCCAATCACTGTTACACATGAAACACCTCAAGTCACTATGCTCAAAACAGGCACACACAATTTGATGTTTGGAACATAAGAAAATCATTACACCCATGGTGACACAAATAACATACGCCACGCAACCCGATAAGATATAACCGACACACTGTTCACTAAACAACGCTCAAGTACTCTTCCCGCACGAATTCCACTAAGAGACCCAAATTGAACAACACCATATGTGCCTATAACCAACAAATCATAACAACTCACAATACAGAAAGGTAACTCATAGACCTCCCCAGATCACTGATAAGCTCAATAATGGTTGAATTAATACCTCCCTCAACAATGCCATTCGGAGCCAACCAAACCGACTCAGAATAGATCACTCTTCATAAGAGCCCAAATAAAGAAGACAAATCCTTTAAACCCGCCCACTGGCTGTTCAAAATATAAAGAATCCCAATAGGACATAATCCGTCGAACATCGCCACTCATTCCGTGGTATTTCCCAACATAGCCAACCACGCCATCTTATAACAATAGTCCAGAATAATGCAACACGAAAACATCCAGTCTACACCCCAATATCAAATGTAAAATCTAATATACCCAGCAAAGAAGGATCCACCCGGGCCTCCAAATCTCGGCAGTCACTAAACAATGCTGATGCACACGATCTAGAATCAAAACATAGCCTAAATATGAGAACTTCCAGTCTCAAATTCCGTGTAGCACACAAGCCACCCTACCTGATCCCAAATTCCGCCATCCGAATAATTATCACACCTCAGGTACCCAGTCATTCCACGAAAGATCTTCTAAAATTCTTCTATGCCATCAAGCAAACTCGAATATCAACAGTTGATTAAAAAAGAAAGCGCCACAATACTATCGAAGTATAATCAGTTTAATCATATTACCCTTCTTCTAAGACATATACTCTTGCCAACTCGCTTCCAATTAGCACTAACATTCCCCTGATTATCTGAGGCTACCCGTTGCCTAAGAATTTATTAACTTCCTTCCAGAACTGAACTAAGACCTCTAACACACAAATCTCGATCCTTCACAACGTACCGCACACCATACCATCCAAGTATAACAGGAAAACTTTTATTTCCCTTCCGAGCCACAGATATCTACGCACTCAACTAGTCAAGAATTTCCATTGATCCCATCTAGAAGAAAAATCATTACACTTCCCATGCCTCTCATATTCGTAGAAGATGCACATTCCAACCACGGTGGAAATTATCAAGAACTCTCCCAATTCCGTCTGCACAAATTCAACCGCCGGACTGAATCCTTCAAACTAGACCAAGCTAATCAAGCCATTAAAACCATGAGCATAGATGCAAGACACCTGTAAGAACGTATTACCTCGAACGCAAACAAAGAATTAATCATATCCTTTCCATACCGATTTGGTCTACTACCAAGCTACTTCATCTATCTAGATTTCCTTCTGATTCATTTTCAACTTGATATCCCCTCTTATTGTAGTACCAAAATCTCTCAACCTAGGCTCACTACCCGAGACCCAGCACAAGACCATACTGTCTAAAACCCATAAGCCGCTGAATACTCTCTCAATATACCCAGAAACACCACATTCCAGAATACTTTACTCTGAAGAACTCCCTGTGAATCTAAATTCGTTACTTTTACCTTTCGGATACCGATACATAGGATCCCATAATTAACATAAAAATACCACAAGTCTCGACCTTTTTCCAATGAAAATACAGTCTCTAACCACATACACAACCTTGAGATACCCGATTGTTTCCTGCAGAATCTTGAACATACTAAAGCCATCCTCACAAGTCATTCACTCTTATTCAAACTGCGACTTATTGACTTAACAGGTAGAACCACCCGTGCCTCATTGGCACTAGGATAGCGCAAAATGAAATCCTCTTCCCAATACAACGAAGCAACTTCCTGCTCTATGCATCGAGCATTCTTTACCAATAACACTCTAGACATTCCATGATTCTCATACTCTATGAAGCATAATATAACCTTTGTCAAACTTTTGCTTTATTCTAGCCGTAGCTAATTCACTCACATGCCCTAAACTGGAACCAACATAGCACCTAACAGTGCAATCAACTGCTCACAGCAGACTCCCCCACTTGGCTTGAAGCCATAGATCAAGATACACTTGATATCTCATAACACTTTTACTCTATTGATGCCACAATACCATAGTGAGATTAACCTCAAATCATTTATAAGTTAGTGAAACTCAGATCATCCAGTACTGTAAATCTTTCGCAAATCTCGCATTCAACCCCGCAATAGTGAAGCCCACCCTCTTAAGCAATCTGAAACTTCAAATTTCAACATGTACCCCTTAATTACACATGAGATCTTCTAACATTCACATAAGAATCACACCACTTCAGAACGCTCTGTAGGAGATAACCCACCTGTTTCGCCCCAATATAATATTTTCGTATACCTTCCACCGTCGTACACATTACCCAACCAGTTATCCTTCCTAAGCCTGATATACTACAATATGAAATTTACTCCACTCTCAGCTGGAAACATGAAAAGATTCTTTACGCACCCATAACTCGGAGCTACACGTCCAATCACAATGGAAATCATACACTTGATAGTTCATTTATCATCCAGCAGACTCTCTTCGTTACTTCCAAGTTACAAAGATACATCTCGCAGTACTAACATACTCATCGCATGGCTATTCAACCGTCACTTCCACTAATAGGGACAATACCGAACATATAAGTTCAAAACTACGTGTTTACACAATCAGCACCTCGGTGCTCAAGCCATAGGTAAAGATCCGACCTCAAGTACTCTAGACTGGCCCCAACATACTCACAGAGATTACATCTCGCCCCTCGATCGGGGAATCACAAGCCATCAAGGCACATCAAATTCTGAGCGCTCATGCGCACATACAAACACGTGGAAGGAATTTCAAGAGTTATATCTCAAGCTGAATCAAGTACGCACGATAAGAATTCCAAGAATGTAAAGCTTTCCTAAAGGTTCTGCAGCCTCTCGAGGAGAAATACAGGTGTACCCGTAATGCTCCGCGAGACTCTACTAAACCTGCTCATGACTCATGAGACCTAGTAACCTAGGCTCTAATACCAACTTGTTACGGCCCAAATCTTAAACTCGGCCGTGATGGCGCCTATCGTGAAGACAAGGCCATCCAGAATGAACCCAAACACTTCCTTTAATAGTTACTTAACATTAATAAAGCCAAAACACGTATTAAACAGTAGCGAATGCGGAAAACAGCGATAACCATAAGAAAACCAACCGGACACAACCCAAACCGGGGTGTCACAAGTCATGAGCTACTACTGAATTGCTATAAGTCTACATAATAGAGTATCTGATACAAAGTCTAGGAGGGCTGTAAATAATAGGAAATAGGGGAAGTCAAGGGGGCTGCGGACGTCAACAACTACCTCGAACCTCCGACTCGCTCCTGGTCCGGTAGGAATATCAAATCTCAGGTGCGGACCCTGCTATGCCTGAATCTGCACACATGGTGCAGGGAGTAATGTGAGTACTCCAACCTAGTAAGCAATAATAATAAATAATAACCAAAAGTAAGAAAACACATACCAGCACAATCTAGTTCTATATCAGGCACTAAATCACTTAAAGCAGTAAAATCCGTGAAAAAGTCAAATGAATCTTAGTTTCAAAGGCACGTAAATCAGGTAAAATAGCTAATAAGTAGTAAATAGTAAAATTTCCCCTCGGGCCCAGTAGCAACCGCTCAGTACAGTAGCAGCCCCTCGGGCTCAATCTCAGTCACTCAGCATAATATCAGCCCCTCGGGCTCACTCTCATATCGAATGGGTACCCGCGCTCTCTGTGGGGGTGCAGACTCCGGAGAGGCCCTTACGGCCCAAGCGCTATATCAACATAAGGCTTAAAAGCCTTCTCACATCACACTCGAGTCCTGAAAGCCTCCTCACATATCACTCGAGGACTGAAAGCCTCCTCACAATACACTCGAGGCCTGAAAGCCTCCTCACAATACACTCGACGCCTGATAGCCTCCTCATAATACACTCGAGGCATGAAAGCCTCCTCATAATACACTCGAGGCCTGAAAGCCTCCTCATAATACACTCGAGGCCTGAAAGCCTCACTCAGTCCAGAAATATCATAAGCCCCTTAGGCATCAATAAAATAATAGTTCTCAGCCCAAACAACAGTGGAATATCATTAAAGTCTCAAAATTTAATTACAGTGGCTGAGTTTGCAAAACAATATAGTTATTAGGATTGAGTTCAAATAACGTGTCAAAATGGTGGGGAAATAGTGATAACAATCCCCGAAGGATTCAAATAATCGGCATTAAGCCCAAAACATGGCAATAAGCCCAAATCACGATGATAAACAAATCAGCTTAGTCAAATACGCGGTAAAATATAAAACTGGACGGACCAAGTCACAATTCCCAGTAGTAAACAACCCCGCGCTGACTATTAAGCGCGTGTTTCACCTCAATACAATACTACATTGTGCAAATCCGGGGTTTAAAACCCTTAGGTTATCATTTACTATCATTACTCACCTCGAACCTGCGAAATCTCTAGCTCGCGATGCCTTTTCCCCTCAATTCGGCCTCCAAGCACGTCAAATCTATCCAAAACCACAATGAACACGTTACAATAGGCTAAGCGAACATAACCCAATCGAAAAGACTCGAAAAATATCAAAATCCACGTAATTTACAAATCCCGAGCCCCGAGCCCCGGGCCCACTTCTCAAAAAATTAAAAAATTAATATCATCGGATTCCTTATCTCGCCACGAGTCTATACATACCAAAAAATCTCAATTCGGACCACAAATGGCCCCTCAAATACCAATTTAAAATCTTAAAATCCCAAGCCCTAATTTCTTCCAATTTAGCTAAATTCTCAAGAATTTCAAGGATAATTCCACAATATAATTGTGTTTTTAACTCATAAATCTTACCCCCATTCAATCACCTTCGAATCCCTCTTCAAATGCTCTCAAGTAGCTCTCAAAATGCTCAGAAATGGTGGAGAATAGGTTTGCGTTCGTGGATGAAATTTTATTTTAAACTCTTCTACCCAGACCTTATTTCCGTTTCTGCAATACTTTTATCGCTTCTACGATCACCGCTTCTGCGGTACTTCTCCCTCTTCAGCGGAATTACATTATTGCGCGCAGGTCCACTTCTGCGGTCCATATCCTCTTTTGCGGACGCCGCATGTGCGGACCACCATCCGCTTCTGCGGAAGTCCTCCCATAACCAAGAATTCACACTTGTGACTGCGTCATCGCATCTGCGGAGCCGCTTCTGTGGCCCTTTTTCCGAAGATACCAGATATCAGAAAACTAGCTATCTCAAAATCTAAAATCCATCCCGATGGCCATCCGAAATCACCCTGAGGCTCCCGGGACCTCAACCAAAAGTTCCAACCCATCGTAAAACATCATTCGAACTAGCTCCAATCATCAAAACACCACAAACAACACCAAAACTATCAAATTATATCGTATTAAAGCCTAAGTTCTTCTAAAACATTCGAATTACGCATTTGATCAAAAACCCGACCAAAACACCTCCGAATGACCTAAAATTTTGTGCTTTCATCCCAAATCACCTAACGAAGCTACAACAACTGTCAAAATTCCATTCCGACCCTCGGATTAAAATCTCACCTATCAACCGGAATTCGCCAAAATACTAACTTCACCAATTCAAGCCTAATTCTACATCGTACCTCCAAAATCAATTTCGATCACACTCTTAAATCAAAAATCATCCCCCGCAGCTAACCGAAACACCAGAAATCACATCCGAGCCCTCTAACTCATAAGTCAACATCCGGTTTACTTTTCCAATACAAACCTTCCTTAAAGAAACTAACTGCCTCATTTCCATCTAAAACCAATCAAATTCAACTCGTTCACTCGAGACTTTTATAATGAAACATATGGAAGCAGAAAATGGTAAAACAGGGGGGTAAATCACGTGAAGACGAGCCGGGTCGTCGCAACCTGTTGTTGCGTTTGCAGGCTTCGGAGTCACCTTCCTATTTCATATCCACACTGTTTTACTTGTCTTCAAGCAGTAGTATTTAGAAGTTGTAGTAAACTCTATAGAGCTTATGACTTGTACTGTCGGTTTTTTGAATTGGAATTGTTCAGAATTATGTAATTTGAAGTTAGTGAATATCAATGTTAATTTTCTAAAAGTTAGGCTTACCTAGTTTAGAGACTAGGTGTCGTCACGACTCCTTCGGAGGGACTTTGGGTCGTCACTGTCACCTAAGGTTAATAATAATAATAATAGTAGTAGTAGTAGTAGTAATAATAATAATAATAATAATAATAATAATAATAATAATAATAATAATAATAATAATAATAATAATGATAATAATAATAATAATAATAATAATTACTATTATTTTAATAACAATAGCAAATGGAAAGTAAAGTATTTTTCGTATTAATAACTTATAAGCTCAAGAAAATAAATTAGAAGAAAAGAGAGACAAAATTGGATGTCAACATCTGAAGTCATCAATTTTTGACATCGTATGAGGAATTTATTGTCATGACCCAAAATTCTATATAGGTCGTGATGCGACCTAACGCCGCCATCAGACAAGCCAACTATGTTTGATCCACTTAATTACTCATTTTTATTCCTTTGAAATCACGATTTTCATTAATTAAATAGTATGAATAGAATTTGACAGACAAATGATAATATTTTTCAAAAACTATAAAAATGAACAACCCGTAAGCACCCCCAAAATCCGGTGTCACAAGTGCATGAGCATCAACTAAGAAATATGATAACATATAACACCTATCTAGAATACAAGTTAGATAGGAAAAATGTAAATAACTCTGATGGAGACTCTGGGTGCTGCGGACTCGTAACATGGGATTCAGCTTACCTGAGACCCCGCAATAGCCGCGCCTCTGCGCCCACAAGACCACTAGACATATATGTACCTGAGCAAAATGTGCAATAACTGTGTCATGAGTATGTAAATCAACGCGTATCCAGTAAGTATCTAGTTTAACCTTGAAGAATTAGTGATGAGGGGTCGGCTTCGACACTTACTATGGGCTAACAATAAAGTACCGATATTATAATTAAGCATGGATTATATAAATACAACTAAAAACTCAATAGCAAGAAATGAATAAACAATTATTTCCCTAATAGGTAAATCCAAAATTTATTTCCATTATTTAACAAATTTTATCTCTCAAGACAATGAAACAATATCAATTAGAATTGGACTCAATTATTACGCACGAATTATGTCGGGGTCATACGGCCAGATCCAACATACAAATATATAAAATATGCACTGTCGGAGGTCGAACGACATGAACCATGGATGCATCTATTTACTACCGAGGCATTCAACCCGCTCCACAAGAAGAGAAAAATACATTAAAACAATTGATTCAGATTTATTAAGAGGCTAATATTCAAAGAAATACAAATTCTCATTAATGGTTAAGTGACCTGTCCAAAACTCAACTGAATGAATTTTAGCCTTTTACAATTCCTTTATCAAGTTCCAATATGAGTTAAGCAATTACATTAACAAGCTGGGTGCAAACATCACAAGTATAACATGATATGGGTCCTAGACTACCCGGACATAAGCATAATTATTAGCTACGTACGGACTCTCGTCACTTCGTGCGTATGTAGCCCCCATAAATAGAAGCACATATTAAGTCAATTCACCTATGGGGTTAATTCTTTCTTACAAGGTTATAAAAGAGACTTAACTTGTCTTAAAGCCCACTTTCCGGTCATAATCCCCAACTTGGTGTCGTTCAATCCGAAACTATTCGATCAACTTGTAAAGTAATCAAACATATACTCCAATGCTTGAAATTTAACAATTTATAAGAATTCCCAGCTACGCTCGAAAAGTTGTCAGTGGGAACCACATCTCAAAACCCGATGAAAATCACAAAAATGGGACACCTCATTCCGATATAAGTTCAACCATACCAATTTTATAAAATTCTGATAATAACATCACCTCTAAATCTTAAATTTTTGTTCTTGAATGGTTTTGCAAGAATCTTGATTTTTTAAATTTAAATCCGAAATAACTGATGAATATAACCATAGAATAGTGAAGTATAACTACTTTCGGTTATAGAACACTTACCCGAATCTATATGGTGAAAATTGCTTCAATCCGAGCTCCATAGCTCCAAATACGTTCAAAACGGCCGAACCGCGAAATATAGCTTTTGCCCAGATATTTACTCTTTGCGATCACGGAAAATGCTTCGTGATTGTGAAGCACAACTTTTCTCAGCCAAAATTGTTTTTCGCGATCGCGAGAAATGCTTCGCGATCTCAAAGAACAAGTGCCCAGCTCTTCCAGACAGCCTCTAGTATAATAGTCATAACATTTTGTACAAAACTCCAAATTGCAAATGGTTTATATTTTGAAAGCTAGACACCAAGGGCTAGAACTTTCATGCTTTTCTAATCTCCCAATTCCATATAGTTTACGAGATATAAGCTTCCAAAGTCAGCCCTATGCAACACAAATTTCTTCTTCGCGATTTCCAAACACTTCACGGATAGTCTGTAGTGTACTAATCACAACGTTATGTACACCACTACAAATTCCAAATGGTTTGACTTTGTGAAAACTAGACACAAAGGGCTACAACTTTTAGTTTTAGATAATTTCCAAATTCCTTATAGATTACGAGATATAAGCTTTCAAAGTTGGGTCAGTGCAGCTGAAAGTTTCCTCTACACGATCATGAAAGGTCATCCGCGATCACGAATCACTGGCCAATTTCTCCCAATTTCCTCATCGGGATCACGTCCAATTCCCCACGAACTCATAGCACACTGCTGTAGCCAAAAACCAGCAGCTAAAAAATGACCTAGAAATAGTTTGAAATGACCCCAAAACTCACCCGAGCCCCTCAGGACCCCGTCCGAACATACCAACAAGTATCAAAACATAATAGGGACTTAGGCGAGGCCTCAAATCACATCAAACAACGCTAAAAACACGAATCACACCCCAAACACAAGCCCAATGAAACGAAGAAATTCCAACTTCTACATTCAATGTTGAAACCTATCAACGATTGACCTCAAATTTTGCACACAAGTTATAATTGACATTACGGACCTACTCCCACTTCTGGAATTGGAATATGTCCCTGATATCAAAATGTCCACCCTGGATCAAACTTCAAAAAACGTTCAACTTTTAGCATTCGCCAAACGATCCCGAAATGACCTACAGACCTCCAAATCCACAACCGGATGCGCTTCTAAGACCAGGAGCTTTTCCCACTCTAGAAATTCCAAACAGGACCTCGATAACTTTAAAATATACTTTAACCCAAATTTATGAAATTCTTCCAAAATGCTAACTTTCCATAATAAGCACTGAAATGCTCCCTAGTCACCCAAAACTCGATCCGGACATACGCCCATGTTCGGAATCATCATACGAACCTATTGAAATTTTCAAATCCCGATACCGAGGTCGTTTACTCAAAAGTCAAATGCTAGTCAACTCTTCCAATTTAAAGCTTTCGAAATGAGAATTTTCTTTCTAAATCATCTCTGAACTACCCGAAATTCAATTTCGACCACATGTACTAGTCATAATACCGTAAGTGAAGCTAACCAAGGCCTCAAACCACCATACGACGCGCTAGTGCTCCAAACGACTGACCGGGTCGTTACATTTATAGTAATTTTACTAAGAATTGGGTTGCCATTTTTTTAGATTGATTATGAAATTTTCACTAATTTCGTATTTAAAATTTGCACTATTTTTAAATATTGAAACCAACATATCTCCTTCATTATAGGGTCATATGGAGTGATTCAAACACCTAACTTAATTTGAATTTCACGAGTAATCCATTGGAGGAATCAAAAGAGAGATTTGGGACCGTTTGGAATAAGAAATAAGGTAGAACAGCTGGGCAAAAGCATATAATATTGAGAGTTTATTCATTTGTTAATATTTTGAGTTGGGGAGCCCGGATTTGGGTGATTTTGGAGGCAATTTCCACCATATAGATTGGGGTAAGTGTTATATACTCGATTTTGGTTATATTTCATGAATCAATCTCCATTGTTGGCATTTGATTGATGATTTCAAAGTGAAATTTGAGGGCTTTTGTTTCATAAAGTGGATTTTTGAGTTTTGAACATGGATTCAGAGTCGGATTTGAGTGAAACTAGTATATTTGGACTCGTAATAGAACGGGTTGTCGGATTTTATGAGTTTTGTCAGATTTCAAGGTGCGAGCCCGGGTTTGAATTTTTGGTTGACTTTGAGCTTTTGATTAATGATTCAACCATTATAGATTGAGTTTGTTTCCTTTGGAACTATTTGATATTTTGAGTTGCTTTTGGCTAGTTTAAAGTCGTTCTAAGGTCGATATATGCTGGATTGCATTTCTAGAGTATTGTTTGGCTTGCTCAATATTAGATTCAGTTTGTTCGAGGTAAGTAACACTTCTAAACTTGGTACTGAGGGTATGAACCCCTGAACATACGTGTTATGTGTTTGGTGTTGAGGTGACACACATACTAGGTGACGGGCGTTTGGGCATGTAGGCGTGATCCGTGTGAACTATGACTCGATTGATTCTGTGGTACTGTATAGTTACCAAATCTTGTTTTTATCCATGACATTTCTACGTGCTAGAGTATTTGAGTTGTGATCCATGATAGAAACCATGTTTAGGCTGTATGCTTATTCTGTTGGGTCGCACTGAAGTCATTTCTACTTTTGAGTGATTTGCTTAAATTGCAATTACATACTCTATCACATTTATTAATTTACATATCATATCTCAAACTCTGTTATCATTTATGGTTACATCATGTATCATTATTTAGGCTGATTGGCATGAGATTTGTGAGCTTGAGAGATTGGAGAGATTGATGATTGAGTTGAGGCCGAGGCCTTGATTGTGAGTGATATTTATGGGATCGGGTTGCATGCCACATCGGGCTTTATTGATTCAAGATAGGATTGGGCTGCAGGCCAGAACAAGTTTTATTGGTTCATGATTGGATCAGGGTGCACGCTACAGTAGGCTATGCAGCTTATATTAGTGTTTGGCTAGGATCCGCCCTTCCGGTGTCCAACATACCAGCAGTGAACGTAGGTACCGAGTTTAGAGTGTAGAGTGCCAAGTGATTCAGTGTACCGAATGATTGAGTATACCGAATGATTGAGGGTAAGATAGTGAGATTGAGTACTCTGAGAGTGTGAGTACATGAGTTCATCACTGTGATGCATTATATTTGACATGCATACTTGGCATATTGGCATAGAGATGCATTTTCTCATGCTAAATGGTATTGTGCTATTTATGTCTTCACATGTACATTGACATGTTGGAATAGAGATTTAGTGTCCTCATGCTATATGAGAAGGTGTTGAAAGTTTTTGGGGAAAATCATAGTTTTCAAATTTACTCTTATTTGGGTGATTTAAGTGAAAGATTTGGGTCTTACTGTTATGCATGAAAAGCATGCCTATTTTCCGTAAATGTGCACGTGTTGAGCATTATATTTTTGAGTTACTGCGTGTACTGCTTTTATCTTATTATCACGAGATATTCTTGGCTATTGATGTTGGACTCTGCCCGTTGTCCAAGCACGTCATTACTTTCAATTTAAGGTTAGATTTGTTGTTATTGAGTACATTAGTCGGTTGTACTCATACTACACTTGTGCACCATGCGTGCAGATTTTTGATATAATATTGTGTGTATGTCGGGAGATGGCATTGAAGATCTACCTGTGTTTCGGTTATAACTGCCTCTTGTTCTTGGTAGCTTTAGATTTATAAATCTGTTTATGTACGTTTCAAGAAGATGATGTATTTATTTCATGCTAGCTTTGTAAACTCTAAGTCTTAGAAGCTCATAATTTGTACTAGTAGTCCTCAGGATGTTTTATAAAAGCTCAGTTGTAATATTATTAATTATCTCATTTGAATTGGATGGTTTCTAATTTGCTTACCTAGCAGTTGGAGGTTAGGTACCATCACGCTAGTGAGATTTTTGGGTCGTGACAAGTTGGTATTAGAGCTCTAGGTTCATAGGTTCTACTAGTCATGAGCAAGCGTCAAGTAGAGTCTTGCGGATTGGTATGATGACGTTCATACCTATCTTCGTGAGGCTACAGGGCATTTAGGATAAACTTCCCATATTTATTTCCTTATCATGCGATATTGTTTCAGATGAAGCGTATCTCTTTGAATTCCTTCAACTTACTCGTATACTCATATGAGCAGTAAGTATTAGCAATACATTAATGGCTTGTGGATTCCATGGATGATGTATTTTAGATGGTTTAAATGTGGCAGGAAGAGTTTGCTTGAGATGTGAAAAGGACTATTGGATGCTTGAATTCTTTCTCGATATGTTGTACAATATCGAGTTACGATCGTGTTGAGAGATCTTTCATGTTGTTTATTTTTGGAACGAAGTAGATTTTCATGTCTTGTTGATAAGTTCAAACTCAAGAAGATTAAGTGACTACATAGTGGTATAGAGTGATGCCAGTTTGATGCTAAGCGGGTGGGTTATCACCTGTAGGGTAATCTACGGATATATGATCTTTATGATGTTATGTGCAGGCTTTCTTTTCCACCAGTGGGTATAGGGGTTGCAATTTGAGTTTGGATTGGTTTAGAAAGTTGACCTAAACATCACGAGGATGAATGTGAGATTAACAGATTATTTGAGGTATTATATTGTTTGTGGTACATGAGCTTATGAAGGATTTAGTTTAATCTCACTGCGGTATTATGACAGTAATAGAGTATGGGAATTATGAGTTATCAAGTATTTTGATCTATGGATTTGAACCAAGTGGGGGAGTCTTCTATCGACGATTTGATTGCATGGTCATGTGTTGTACTGGTTTCAGTCTGAGGCATACTTGTGGATCAATTATAACTTGTAGAGATTGGTTTTGACAATGATTTAGGAAGGAAATTTCTAAATTCATGGTGTATTACACTTTTTGGGTATATGGGAATCATGGAATGATTCAGTTGCTATTCATGAAGGATGTAGTGTGCATGGTGTTGGAAATTGCTTGGTTACGTTAAGGTGGGGTTACTTCTTTCGGTGTTGACGTGCTAATAGGCACAAGTTGTTCTAACCATTTTGGTGTTGCCGTGCTAATAGGGCACAGGTTGTTCTGACCATTTGGCGGCGCAATTGAGATTTGAGCAAAGTGAATGACTCTCGAGAAAGTTCTAATGATTCAAGATTTATATGTAGCAATTGAGAATTTTTTGGATTTGTATATGGCTACAATCTGAGATTTACATTGGATGGTGTCGAGACTTACGGTATTTCTATATCATTACAGATTCTATATTTTAGTATCCGGAAGGTGCATGAAACAACTCTATATTCATAGAAAGCCTCTTCAGAGTGGGTGTCTCGCTTTTGGTACGTTTAGGGTACTTAAGAGGGAATACCATAGCTTATGGGCCTTAGGGCGGTGTGGGTTTATGCTAGGATCTCTTGTAGTGAGCTTTGGGTAATGATCGTGGTGTTCTTACAAGGAGAAGTGTCAACTTGAGGGTAATTTGAAAGGAACTCGAAGAAATATGACAACTTAGTAATAGGTTGGATTAGAATGGTAATGGATATGATCGATTCTTTGGGTACTTATGATATGGTGAGTTTCTACATGTATGTCTTGGTTGAGTTAGAGGGATTCAATTCTAATGGCTTGGTGATGAGGAAATGGGTTTCGAAGTGTTCTCGATGATTTCTGCCTTAACTTGAGATGGATTTATCTACAAGTGTGCGGGGTATGTGACATATTATTATTTTCTCCTGGAGGGTATCAAGTGGAAGGTTTAAAGCTAATCGAGTATGTAATCTGCTTGTAATTCAGAGTCTAATGTGGTTCTCGTGCTTTCATATGATGCTATAATAGATGCAGTGTGTCGTGTGGGATTGAGATTTGCATGTGCAAGTATACGGTTCAGTTTAAAAAGGGACGTCATGATTTATAGATGGCATAGACAGTTTCAGATATTTAGAAGAATGGTGGCATTATTTGGTATCCCCTGAAAAGATTGGATATTTCAAAGGGCGCCTTGTGTTTTGGTTTATGGATGCTTCATTGGTATTGTGGTGCTAGCTTGGTTGATCGAAAGCTAATTTTTAGATTTTTATATATGACATGGAAGAATTATAGAAGTATTTCTCGTGGGTATGGTCATGTATGTGAGATGTGTTAGTCATTCGAGTGGTGGAGTTGGGATCGGCTCTGGTGATTCATGTGTTCTATGGATTTTGAGACTAGGAGTCCTCAGAAGCAGATTGTTTCGGGGTTACGGACTGTGAAGATTTGGCCAAGGTTAGCTAGATAGTAGTACGTGCTATTGTTAGGTCATTATGGACCTTTGGACGACACACATTTATCTATTTAGGGATGATTAGAGTTGATTTGGGGGCCCATTAGTATACCTAATAAGGATGTGTATTCTACATCGGGTCAGATTTATTAACTTAGTACAATTATTTTTGAAATATATGTCATTCAGTTAGAGTTGAGCTTTTACATATTCTGATATGTTCTATATGTTACTTTTCTATGCTACGAGGGGTTGTGATTTGTTGGTTATATGCACACTCGATGCGGTTCTGTTTGGGCCTTGTAGCGGAATTTGAGCGTAATGGTTATTGGACTATTGAATGGTTGATTGCGTCTTCGTTATGGTCTTTTCATGCTATGGTATATTGTGTTATTCGCTTCTCCGTGGTTATAGTCATGCACTTCGTGTACTTTATGTCAAATTGTGTATGGTTGTTGATTTTCAGCATTGTGGTTTGAGGTATTTTATATGGACCGGTGTTCGGATTGGGTCATGCATCATAGCGAGAGTATGCTAGGATATGATCCTTTGTGCTTATTTCGTGTGTCATGTTTCCCCTAATGTGATGAATTGATAGCATTGCGCTTCATGGTGGTACTTCTTGAATTCCATTCTCTTTCCATTATTGGGTATATCTGAGTTATTGTTCGATGGTGCACGGATTGAATGGTATGTGCCTCTAAGTAGGATTTGTGTGACATATTGGTTGAGTAGCTTCTACTGGGTGATGTGAGGTTATTGGGCCTGAAATGAGTGCCATCGGGTTTGATTAAGGTATGTTCACAAGAATTGTGTCACTAGTCGGCTTAGATTTTAGCTATGGTTCTCATCAGGCAAGAGAGCCCCCACGATGTGTTAATCTGATGGGTGTTATGAGTTTCTGCATGTTTCTTTCATCAATGGAAGTGTACGAAGGTTCAGAAAAAGATTTTAGTTGATATGAGGTTACTGGTGTTGGGTTGGTTATCAAGCAGCTGTTGCACTCAAAAGTCTTTGCTATGAGTATTTGAGTTATGTGGCATATCATGTGATTATGTCTTGATATATGGTTATGGATTGATACAACTTTTTTTGAGTTATACGGTGCATAGGCACAAGAAGCGGGTCATATAATGAGTTTTGGATTTTGGCAATTTGTGTTTTAAGGTTTATAGACTAAGGTTGAACTAAGTATCATCTACTAGGTTGTGTTGATGTACTTATACGGAGTGGGGTGACGTGGGATCAGCCTCGGGTATGTGCATGGTAAGGTTACACAGCTAATTGATAGCTTTGGAATGACTCTTGGCACGTTTGAGGACAGACGTATGTTTAAGTGGAGGAAAATATAATGATCCAACCTGTCCTTTTGAGCATTTGCATTCAATTTAGCTCTTTGAAATCTTGAGTAGCTTTATATGATGTATTATTACTTGTGTAAATCACCGGCTTTGGTTTTTAGGTGATTCGGTATTGATTTGGAAGAATGATTCTCAACTTGGAAGCTTTAAGTTGGAAGAGTTGACCAAGTTTGACTTTTGTGTATTTGACTCCGGATCAGAGTTTTAATGAATTTTTTAGGTTTAGATGGTGATTTTGGACTTGGGCGTATTCCCGGATTTGCTTTCAGATATTTCCAGAAGGTTTCTACACTAATTGGCGAAAGGTTGCAATTTGAAGGTTTGGAATATTCATAAGTGTCATGACCCAGATTTCCCACCATCGGAGTCGTGATGGCGCCTACTGTTGGAGCTAGGCAAGCCAAGCATTTAAACATTTTCGGATAACAACACAACAATAATAAAAATAACGAATCTTTAAATAAAAGCGGAAGTCTATTAAAACATAGTTAACTGAAAACCCAAAATGCGAAAGTTTAATATTTCTCTACCCAAGACTAGAGTCGCTGTCTCACGAACCACTAAAGAGTACTATAAACAAGTCTGAATAGAAAATACATAATGTATGTTTCTGTATAATGAAAACAAACTGAAAATATGGAAAGGGATTTCGGCCTGCGAACGCCAGCTAGGATACCTCGTAAGTCCCTGGACTGAAGTCAGCTTCCGATCAGTATACTACTTATGTGGTCCAAAAGCTGCTCCGGTACCGTGATCTATGCAAAAAGCACAGAAGTGTAGCATCAGTACAATCGACCCCATGTGCTGGTAAGTGCCTGGCCTAACCCCGGCGAAGTAGTGGCGAGCTAGACATGACTACCAAATCAACCTGTACAGTTCAATATATATGAAATAAAAGGAAAGAATATCGAAATTAAACAGTCAAAAGGGAGGGAAGCATGTTATGGGGGAGTACAATCCGGATATAAAGTCATCAACTTAAGTAAGAAGCAGGGCAATAACAATAATTAACAAAAGCAGGAAAATAAACAGCTGCACGACATCAACCTTCGTTCTTTTACTCTCATTCTCACCAAAAGCAAAACAAATAAAATGCACGGCATCACCCTCGTGCTTTGCCTCACATAACTCTCATTTCATGGCACGGAATGATTCTTCGTGCAATTATAGTCAAATCAGAGCACGGAATGTCCCTTCGTGCAAATATAATCAAAACATGGCACGGAATGACCCTTCGTGCAAACATAATCAAAACATGGCACGGAATGACCCTTCGTGCAAATATAATCAAACATGGCACAGAATGACCCTTCGTGCATTATCACTCTTCCTCGCCCAAACAGTAATCACAACCAAATGGGGCGAGGGGATAAACAAATAATATGAAATGTCCCGGAAAGGGAAAAACACAATTAAGCAGCTAAATCCAAGCAAGGGAGCAATAACAACAACTTCCACATCCCGGCAAGGGAGATAATCAATATACTCAAACCATCCCGGCAAGGTATTAATCATGTCTCTTTCCATTTCTTTCATTTCTTACTCAATAGTATTTTTATCATTCGAGCCAACGCTCCAAAGAATTCACAATACATAATTAATTCTCATACTCTTCGCATTATGTATAATTCATCAATTAGTATGGAAGAGTCCCAAAAATATCAGAATAAGTACAAACAAGGACCCACGGTCATGCTAGACACCGATGTATAGATACTCGTCATCATGCCTATACACCGTACTCGATCATTTAGAAATTAGCAATTAATAACACTCTAATCCTATTCCCTCAAGCCAAAGTTATATCAAACACTTACCTCGGTCCAAAGAATAGCAATCAATCCTCAAATATCGCCATTCCTCTACTATCCGACTCCGAAACAATGATATCTAGGCATAATTAATTCAATAGTATCAATAAAGACTCAATGGCAACATCTCATAGCCTAGGTATGAATTTCCTAGCATTCTTCCATAATTACCAAAATTTGACATTGGGCCCACATGGTCCAAACATGAGGCTCGGACCAAAACCCAATCACCCATAACCCCACGAGTTCAAATATATAATTTGCTTTAAGATTCGACTCCAAATTGAAGTTGAATCACCCAAAATTATCAAAACCCTAACTCTACCCAAAACCCTTAATTTCTACTTTGATTTCATGATTTAGGCTTAGAAACTTGCTAATTAATGATGGAAAAGAGAAAGAAATGAGTGGAGGATTACTTACCCAAGTGGTCTTGAAGAATGGGGGCTTTAATGGCTTCCTAAAGCTTGGGAGAGAAGAGAGCTCGTGAGAAAAGTGAAGAAACCTTGAGTGTACTGTTTCTGTAATTTTTTTAAAAAATCACAGGATGTTTTTACCCTACGCGATCGCGACTAAGAGGACGTGTTCGCAATGAAGAGAAACTGGGGGCATCGCGTTCGCAATGGGTGTAATGCGAACGCGAAGAGGAAGCTGGCGGGGTGCCCTGGGAGTTGGTCTACGCGAACGCGAGGAAGCAAATGCGAATGCGGTGAAGGGTTGGAATGAACTACGCGATCGCGTGAAGTGAGCCGCGAACGCGTAAGAGAGGAAACCAAAGCACTGCGAACGCGAGCCTGGGGCCGCGTTCGCAAAGAACAAAATGCCTGAGTGAAAATTGCAGCAAAAATCTGATCTTTTCCTAAGTTTAAAAGCACCCGGAACCACCTCCAATTCACTCCCGAGCCCTCGGGGCTCCTAACCAAACATGCACACTAACTCAATAACACCCTAGAGACTTACTCGAGCGATCAAACCGCCAAAATAACATGATAATCAATGAATCAAACCTTCAAATCCTCATTATTTCATTATATCTTCATAAACTTCAAACTTTAGATAATTAGGTACGAAACACGTCAAATGACGTCCGATTTCGACCAAACTTTACAGAAAGCACTTAAGACATATTTAAGACTTGTTCCGGCTGTCAGAACCAAAATACGAGCCCGATACCATAGTCTTTTAATCAATTTTTATTTCCATTTTCCTTAATAATTTCAGAAAAACAATTTCATAGAAAAATTCTTTTTCTCGGGTTCTAGACCTCGGATTTCTACTCCGAGCACATGCGTGAGTCCCATATTTTTCTAGGATCCTCTGGGACTGTCAAATCATGGGTCCAGGTCCGTTTACCAAAAATATTGACCGGAGTCAACTTTAAACAATTTAAAGCCACATTTTGAAAATTTTCACAAAATTTAACATATAATCTTTCCGGCTACGCGCCTGGACTGCGCACGCAAATTGAGAAAACTAAAAGTGAGGTTTTCAAGGCCTCTTAAGCACGGAAAAAGAGAGAAATCCAGTGATGACCCTTTGGGTCATCACATTCTCCACCTCTAATACAATCGTTCGTCCTCGAACGGACAAAATAAAAGGAGTACCTGAGCCAGGAAATAGATGAGGGTAGAGGCTCCGCATATCAGACTCGGACTCCCAGGTCGATGCCTCAGGAGTCTGACCTCTTCACTGGACACGCACTGAAGGAAAACTCTTTGACCTCAACTGTTGAACCTGTCGATCTAGAATAGCTACCGGCTCCTCCTCGTAAGACAGATCCTTGTCCAACTGGACAGTGCTGATATCTAACATATGGGATGGATCGCCGTGATACCTCCGAAGCATGGACACATGGAACACTGGATGCACGGCTGACAAGCTAGGTGGCAAGGCAAGTCTATAAGCTACCTCTCCCACACGATCGAGGATCTCAAATGGGCCAATGAACCTAGGGCTAAGCTTGCTCTTCTTCCCAAATCTCATCATGCACTTCATAGGCGATACACGGAGCAATACTCGCTCACCAACCATGAAAGCTACATCTCGCACCTTCCGATCCGCATAACTCTTTTGCCGCGACTGAGCCGAACGAAGCCTGTCCTGAATGATCTTGACCTTATCCAAGGCCTCCTGAACTAAATTTGTACCAAATAACCGATTCTCTCCCGGCACAAATCATCTGACTGGAGACCGACATCGCCTACCATAAAACGCCTCATATGGAGCCATCTGAATGCTGGACTGGTAGCTGTTGTTGTAGGCGAACTCTGCTAAAGGCAAAAATTGGTCCCACGAGCCTCCAAAATCAATGATACAGGCTCGGAGCATATCCTCCAATATCTGAATAGTCCTCTCGGAATGCTGTGCTCAACTGAACCTGGGTGCCTAACTCCTGCTGAACTACTCTCGAGAAGCGCGAGGTAAACTGCATACCCCGGTCTGAAATGATAGATGCCGGCACCCTATGAAGGCGAACAATTTCTGGGATGTAGATCTCAGCTAACCGCTCCGATGAATAGGTGGCTGCAACAGAAATGAAATGTGCTGACTTGGTCAGCCTATCAATAATGACCTAAATAGCATCAAACTTCTTCCGAGTCATTGGAAGTCCGGTAACGAAATCCATGGTAATCCTCTCCCACTTCCACTCGGGAAGCTGAATCCTCTAAAAAAAACCACCAGGCCTCTGATGCTCATACTTGACCTGCTGACAATTGAAACACCGAGCCACATATGCAACAATATCTTTCTTCATCCTACACCACCAATAATGCTGCCGCAAGTCCTGATACATCTTCGCGGTGCCCGGGTGAATAGAATACCGGGAACTATGGGCCTCCACTAAGATCAACTCTCGAATCCCATCGACATTGGGCACACAAACTCTCCCCTGTAACCTCAAAACACCATCATCGTATAAAGTCACCCTCGTGGCACCTCCACGCTGCACCGTTGTGAGCACGTGATTTTTACCCTAAGCAAATTATTCCAAAAATATCAAATAAAATGATTTTATAATTTTAAGAATTGTATTGCATCCTTTTATTAATTGGTCACATAATAAC
>MU746198.1:3296-21926 GCA_026770625.1 Nicotiana glauca
ACCTTGTTCAACTGCCGGTAATCAATGCACATCCTCATCGATCCATCCTTTTTCTTCACAAATAACACTGGCGCACCCCAAGGAGAAATACTAAGCCTGATAAAACCCTTCTCTAGCAAATCTTGCAACTGGTCCTTTACCTCCTTCAACTCTGGCGGGGCCATGCGATACGGCGGAATAGAAATGGGCTGCGTGCCTGGGGCCAGATCAATACAGAAATCAATATCCCTGTCGGGCGGCATACCCGGCAGGTCTGACCTCTGGGAACTCCCGAACAATAGGAACAGAGTCAATAGAAGGAACCTCTGTGCTGGAATTGCAAACATATGCCAAATAAGCTAAACACCCCTTCTCGATCATGCGTCGAGCCTTAACATATGAAATAACACTGTGGGTGGCATGTCCCGGGGTCCCTCTCCACTCCAATCGAGGCAAATCTGGCAAGGCCAAGTTCACGGTCTTGGCGTGACAATCCAACATAGCATGATACGGGGACAACCAATCCATCCCCAATATAACATCGAAATCCACCATGTCTAAAAGCAATAAATCAACACGAGTCTCAAGACCCTCAAATACTACTACACAGGAATGATAAACTCGGTCGACCACTATAGAATCACCCACTAGTGTAGATACATAAATAGGGATACCCTAAGCGTCACTAGGCATAGCCAAGTAGGGTGCAAAATAAGACGACACATATGAATACATAGACCCGGGGTCAAATAGCATTGAAGCATCCCTATCACAGACTAGAATAGTACCTGTAATAACAGTATCGGAAGACTCAGCCTCTGGCCTGGCTGGCAAAGCATAACACGGGGGCTGGGCCCTACCTCCCTGAACCATGTCTCTGGGACTATCGGCTACTGGATGACCCCTACCTCTTCCGCTCCGAGCTCTACCTCTACGATCTCTACCTCCACCTCTATGATCCCTACCCCCACCTCTAGCTGGCTAGGCAGCCTGTGGATCACCTGACGCCTGAATCATAGGACGAGGACCCTGCTACTGAGAGCTGTCAGAAGCTTGAGGGCAATACCTGGCAATATGTCTCGTGTCGCCACAACTATAACAAGCCCTCGGCTGCTAAGAATAATGGAGTGGTGGCACGCTGATAGGTGCTGATGGTGAACTAAAAAGTTGCTGGTCGGAGTACTACGACTGAGAGCCACGGCCACCGGAAGTACCATGAGAAACCTGAAGAGCTGACTGAAAGGGCCTCGGTGAATGGCCTCTACCATAAGAATCCCTACCTCCAGACGATGTACCACCGAATCTACCAGAAAGATGAGGCCTCTTATCCGACACCTGTCCACCTCCCCGTGCGAGGGCCATCTCAACTCGGCGGGCCACATTGGCCGCCTCATGACGGATCAGCTGAATCAACCCATCAATAAATCTCCGAACCCTCTCTCGATCTGTGGGGAGTATCACAATAGCATGGCGTGCAAAGTCAACAAATCGAGTCTCATACTGTGTAACTGTCATGGAGCCCTGCTGGAGGCGCTCAAACTACCTGCGAAGTGCCTCCCGCTGAGTGACTGGGAGAAACTTCTCCAAAAACAACTCCGCGAACTGATCCCATGTCAAAGCTGGAGACCCTGCTGGTCTAGATAGGCAAAAATCCCTCCACCAAGTCTTGGCGGATCCTGCAAGCCGGAAGGTGGCAAAATCGACCCCATTGGTCTCCATTATACCCATGGTCCTAAGGATCTCATGACAGCTGAATAAGAAATCATGTGGATCATGTGATGAAGCACCGATGAAGGTGGTGGTGAAGAGCTTGGAGAAGCGATCAAGTCTCCACAAGGCATCCAAAGACATAGCCGCTTCATCGCCGACCTGGGCTGCAATACCCAGCTGAGCTGCCACAACTGGCTGAACCACTGGGACATGAGTCTGGGGAGCTACCTGCTCCGGAGTACGTGTACAGGAGTCTGAACCCCTCCTCCAGCCTGAGAAGTGGCTGGTGCTACTGGCAGCAAACCCGCTCTAGTGACACTCTCCATAAAGCCTGCCAATCGCACTAGAGCGTCTTGAAGATCTGGGGTGACCATGACCCCTCCTGGGACCTGAGATGGGCCCACTGGAGTTGGAACCTCCTCATCATAGTCAATATGAGGCTCCACCTTTGGGACTGCTACCCGGGGCTAAGCTCTGCCCCTGCCTCGCCCTCTGCCCCTAATAGGAGCTGCTGCTGGGGGCTCGGGCTGCTGCGCAGTAGAAGAGGAAGCACGTGTTCTCGCCATCTACGAAAGAACAGAGTAGAATGACAACCAGTATTGAGAAACAGAATCGCACGACAAGAAAGAACAAAGTGAAATTTCCTAACTTTGTAGCCTCTGGGGGATAAATACAGACGTCTTCATACCGATCCCTCAGACTCTACCGAGTTTGTCCGTGAGTAGTGAGACCTATGTAACCTAGTGCTCTGATACCAACTTATCACAACCCAAATTTTCCACCATCGGGAGTCGTGATGGCGCCTACTAACGGAGCTAGGCCAGCCAAACAGTAAACATTCTCTAATAATTTCTCAACAATATAAACATACGAAAATAATTAAATAAAAGCGGAAGACTTTAAGCTTATAAAACTGAAATCAAAATGCGAAAGTTTAAGACGAATCTCTACCCAAAATCTGGTGTCACTAGCTCACGGACTGCTATAGAGTACTAAAAACAATTTTGAAATGATATTACATACTGTTTGTCTCGAAAAAAAAGAAAACCAACTTCGGCCTGCGAACGCCAGCTAGGCTACCCCGTGAGTCCCTGGACTGAAGACAGCTCCCGGGCAATCCTACCGTTGCTGTCCAAAAGCTGCTCCTAGATATGTGCACAAAGAGGCACAGAGTGTAGCATCAGCACAACCGACCCCATGTGCTGGTAAGTGCCTGGCCAATAACAACGGAAAATATCTAATAAAACTGGGAAGGGGCATGCTCGGGGGGATACAGTGAAAACGGATCAATGGATATAACAATGAAACTACATCAATACCATGACTCATATAAGTGGTCGGCGCGCCACATGATCCCATAGTATACATTTATAAGTGGACGACGTGCCACACGATCCCATTTTCATAATTCATAAGTGGACGGCGTGCCATACGATCCCATTTCATAATTCATAAGTGCATGGCGTGCCACACGTTCCCATTTTATAATTTATAAGTGGACGGCGTGCCACACGATCCCATTTCATAATATCACGTGGTAGGCGTACCACTCGATCCCATTTCATAATATCACGTGGTAGGCGTACCACTCGCTCCCATTTCATAATATCACATGGTAGACGTACCACTCGCTCCCATTTCATAATATATAAGTGGTCAGCATGCCACACGATCCCATTTCATAATATATAAGTGGTCGGCGTGCCACACGATCCCATTTCATAATATATAAGTGGTTGGCGTGCCACACGATCCCATTTCTTTCAACACAATACATAAAATAATCCCGGAATGGGAACAAGATAATTTAATAAACTATCCCGGCAAGGGTGATCTAGCTATGACCAAACTTATTCAATTTCTACTTAACATATTTAACTCAATACTCAGTCTCAACAATTACCGGCTCAGTGTTTAAAGATTTCCAACCAAGTCCTCATATACAACAATTAAGAATTCGATAATTTAGAAATTCAAGACTCACGGTCATGCTCGACACCAGTGCATAGATACTCGTCACCATGCCTATACACCGTACTCGACAAATAGCAATTAGCAAATAAGACTCTACTCATATTCCCTCAAGCCAAAGTTAGACCAAACACTTACCTCGGTCTAAAGAATAGCAGTCAACTCTCCAATACCGCCTTTCCTCTACAATCCGACTCTGAAACAATGGTATATAGGAATAATTAATTCAATAATATCAATTAGGGCTCAACAACATAATCCCATAGCCTAGAAATGAGTTTTCTAGCATTCTTCCAAAAATACCAAAATTCGACACTGGGCCCACATGGTCCAAACACGAGGTCAGACCAAAACCTAGTCACCCATAACCCCACGAGTCCAAATATATAATTTGTTTCAAGATTCGACCCCAAATTAAGGTTGAATCACCCAAAATTCTCAAAACACTAACTCTACCCAAAACCCTTAATTTCTACTTTGATTTCATGATTTAGACTTAGAAACTTGCTAATTAGTGAAGGAAATGAGTGGGGAATTACTTACCCAAGTGACCTTGAAGAATGGGAGCTTTAATGGCTTGCTAAAGCTTGGGAGGGAAGGGAGCTCGTGAGAAATTTTGTGAAAAACCCGTGTGCACTGTTCTAGAAATTAAAAATATAACTGGGCAAAATTGCCCTTCGCGTTCGCAGGAAGAGGGTCGTGTTCGCGAAGGGTAGACTGAGCAATTCATCACGTTCGCATGAGGGTCAACGCGAACGCATAGAGGAAAATGCTGGGGGTCCAAGATTGGCCTACGCGAACGCGTGATAAGGAACACAAACGCGATAGAGGACACAACAGGACATCGCGATCGCGATGGCCAGAACGTGAACGCGATGAAGGGAAAACACTAGGCCTGAATTTGTCTTACGCGTTCGCGAGGGTCAAGACGCGAACGTGAAGGGGGAAAAGCACAGAACTACGCGAACGCGAACCTAGTGATGCGAACGCAATGAAGAAACCCCCTGTGCAAAAATTGCAGAAAATCTGCTAACTTCTTAAGTCCAAAACCACCCCGAACACCTCCGAAAACACACCCGAGCCCTCGAGGCTCCCAACCAAACACACACACTAACTCAACAACATCCCACGAACTTACTCGAGCTATCAAATCGCCAAAATAATATCAAAATCAATGAATCAAGCCTCAAAATCATCATTTTCATTTCCAACTTCTTAAACTTCTAACTTTAGATAATTAGGTCTGAAACACATCAAACGACGTCCGATTTCGTCCAAACTTCACAGGAAGCGCTTAACACATATTTAAGACCTGTACCGGGCATCGAAACCAAAATACGAGCCTGATACCATAGTCTTTCAATCAATATTCACTTCCATTTTCCTTAATAATTTCAGAAAAACAATTTAACACAAAAATTCTTTTACTCGGGTTATTTCGACTCCCGGCACATGCCCGAGTCCCATATTTTTCTACGGACCCTCCGGGACCGTCAAATCACGAGTCCAGGTCTGTTTACCAAAAATGTTGACCGAAGTCAATTTTAATCATATTAATATCAAAATTCATCATTTTTCAGACATAATTCATATTTAAGCCTTCCGGCTACACGCTCGGACTATGAACGCAAATCGATGCAAATAAAAGTAAGTTTTCAAGGCCTCGAAAGCACGGAACGAATGAGAAAATAGGTGATGACCCTTTGGATTGTCACAATCATAGTCTTATAAATTATAAAAACAAATTAACTGTGGAACTAGGAGAAGTAGAACATAAGAGAGATAATTAGTAGTTTTTGTGGTTGATTTAAAGGAAATCATTTAGAGTTTGAAGAAAGAAAAAGATGCCTTAACTGAAAAATTTGCAAATATAGAACATGACATAGATGATCTTGTGGTTGTTGTAGTCGATCTAAAAAAGACCATTGAGTATTTTAAAAAGGAGAAAGAAGTTTTTACTGAAAAGGTTGCTAATATAGAGCATGAGAGAGATAACTTATTAGTAGTAGTTGTGGACCTAAAATAAATAATTAAGGAACAAAAGAAGAAGTAGGCATGAGATCACTTAAAAGGGAAAGGAAATTGCAAATGAGGCATCTCTTAGGCTTGAAGATGAGCTAAAATCAGTGAAATCAAATCTGTGTGATGAACTTGAGAAAAACAAGCAACCTCAAGAATATCTATGAAGAGTTAAGAGTGATCTAGAAAAATCACTTAAGTAGACTTGGTCCTCTGATGTTATCACTGCCATGTATATGAACAACGGGGAAATAGACAGGTAATCAGGTTCCAAAGGAAAAAGACTCCTTATATCCCCTTATAGCAAGTATGTTACTATCCTAATAACTGGATCTGCACTCATTATGGTAACACTAGGCACTTAACAAAAACTTGTAAGGCTAGATTTCAGTCTCAGCAGAAAAATAAAGTTTTTACTAAAAAAGTAACTACTGCTAGAGAACCTGGTCCCTCATATAAAAAATGGGTGATGCCTGCTTAGACCTAAAGAGTCCCGATTCACCCCTTTCCTCACTACAAAGGACCCAAACTTATTTGTGTTCCTAAGTCTAACCCTTGATTTCCTTGTGTAGGGAGCATTGAAAGGGAGTAGCCAACAATGGTACATGGATAGTAGATGCTCAAAGTACATGACTAAAAGCACAAATGATTTCCTTTCACTTAAGACCTTGCAATGAGGGAGTGTGTCCTTTGAAAATGGCAAAAAGGGATACATTCTGGGAGTTGGAAGGATTGAGAAGTCTCTCTCTCACTCAATTAAAATGTGTACTATGTGAACGGGTTGAAGTACAACCTACTGAGTGTTTCCCAAATCTATGACAAGGGAAAAAAGTGGAATTTGTGTCAAAAATATACACGATCACAATTCTTGTGAATGAGGAAGTAGTTTTGGTGGCTAAAAGATACAAAAAATATCTATGCTGCTGACCTTGAGTCCTTGCAAAATGGGGATCTCAGTTGTCAGAGTGTTGTTGATGATGATGCTGAACTATGGCACAGAACATTGGGCATGCAAGTTTTACTTTGCTGAACAAAGTGGTCAAAGGACATGGTTCATAGCCTGCCCAAGTCAAGCTTCAAGGAGCACAATGTGTGTGATGCATGTGTAAAATAAAAGCACGTCAGATCCTTTTTTAAGCCCAAAAATGAAGTTAGTACCTAAAGGCCACTTGATCTGCGGCATATGGATCTATGTGGACCTATGAGGGTGCCAAGTAGAGGAGGAAAGAAGTACATCTTTCTTATAGTGGACGACTATTCCAGATTCACCCAGACTCTGTTTCTCAGACCAAGGATGAAACTTTTCAAGTTCTTGCTGCATTTGAGAAGAATAACCAGGTGAAAATGAGTCATAATGTAGTATGTATAAGCTCCAAGAACACCTCAACAAAATGGAGTTGTGGAGAGGAAAAATAGGACTCTTGAATATATGGAAAGAATAATGTTGAATGACAGTGGCATTGAAAAAGGTTTCTGGGCTGAAGCCGTCAACACTGCGTACTACTTGGTGAACAGGTGCATGATCAGGTCCCTCATGAATAAAATTTCATATGAACTACTGAACGGAAGGGACCCCAACTGGACACATTTAAGGACATTTGGCTGCAAATATTTTGTCCTCAACAATGGCAAGGAAGCACATGGAAAATTCGATGCCAAAAGTGATGAATGAATCTTTCTGAGCTATTTATCACAAAGGAAAGCCTACAAAGTATACAACGGAAGAACTCAATGTGTTGAGGAAATTATACATATGATCTTTGATGAATCTCACTACCTCTGTGGGAAAGATTCACATGATAAGATTGATCAAGACAGAGAACAATCAATTGTCTGACATGGAAAATAGAAAGACTGACATGAAGAGTCGCGTAAAAGAATCAAATGATGATGGTGCAGCCATGTCTCTAACTGATGGGGAGGAACCTGTTCCTTAATCACAACAACTAAAGATGAGAACAGAGTTGTCGATGCTATCCAAGGTAACCCACATGCTGAGCGGAGAAGCGGAACTCACGATAACCAAGTATCAGATTGAAAAATACCTGGACCTTCTTACAATGAGATCTAGGTGTCTAACTAGAAGCATAAAATTTCACACCCTCTTTAAAACGTGGTCACTCCTCTTGACTCAGGGATTCAAACCAAATCAAAGACAAGAAACTCGCCTGCCTTTTTAACCCTTCTCTCTCAAATTGAGTCCAAAAATATCAATTTGCATTGAAAGATGCTGACTAGATTATAGTTATGCAAGAAGAACTCCATCAATTTGAGAGGAACAATATATAGCACCTGGTTCCAGGACCTGCTGACAAAACTATTATAGGAACCAGGTGGGTATTCAGAAACAAATTTGATGAGTTTGGAAAGACAACAAGAAACAAGGCAACGCTAGTAGTTCAAGGCTACAATCACGAAGAAAGGATTGACTATGATGAAATTTTTTCTCCAATTGCTCGAATGGAGGCCATCAGAATCCTCATTGCCTTTGCATCTCATATGGAATTCAAATTGTTCCTAATGGATATCAAAAGTGCATTTCTGAATGGTTTTCTAAAAGAAGAAGTCTTCATCAAGCAACCACCTGGATATGAAAGTCATGAGCATCCTGAGCATGTTTTTAAACTTGACAAGGCATTATATGGTCTAAAGTAGGCTCCTCTTGCTTGGTATGAAAGATTGTCAAAATTTTTTTCTAAAAAATGGCTTTACAAGAGGAAAAATTGACAATACCTTCTTTCTGAAGAAACGAGGTAGGAACCTACTCATTGTGCAAGTCTATGTTGATGACATCATCTTTGGAGAAACAAATGATTCTCTGTGTGATGAATTTGCAAAACTCATGGGAAGTGAGTTTAAAATGAGCATGATAGGGAAATTGAATTTCTTCTCGGGTTACAAGTCAAGTAAACTCCTAAGGGGACAATGATAAGTCGGTAGAAGTACATCAAAGAGCTTCTAAAGAGATTTGAAATGGAAGGCTAAAAAATCATTGATACTCTCATTGCCACTGCCACTCGTCTGGACATGGATGAAATGAACCTTATTCTCCTGTGAATGAGACCATGTATAGAGATATCAGTGGGTCACTCCTTTATCTCACAACAAGCAGACCAAATATTGTCTTCGGTGTGGGACTTTGTGCCAGGTTTTAATCCAATCCAAAGGAATCTCATTTGAAGGTTGCCAAGAGAATCCTAAGGTATCTCAAAGGAACGCAGGACCTGGTTCTATACTATCCCTCAGGAGATAATTTTGATTTAACAGGGTATGATGATGCTGACTATGTTGGATGTTTGGTGGATAGGAAAGGTACTTCTGGCATGGCATATTTTGTAGGTTCATGTCTAATTTTATGGGGGCACAAGAAAACAAAACTCGGTGGCTCTTTTAAATGCATAAGCTGAATGTGTGGCAGCTGCCTTTTGATGTGCTCAACTGCTGTGGATCAAGCAGCAGCTAGAAAATTTTGGTTTGTTTTCTGATTGTGTGCCCTTACTATATGACAACACTAGTGCTCTCAACATGGCAAATAATCTCGTTCAACATAAGAGAAAAAAGTATATTAATGTGCGACATCACTTTCTTAGAGACAATGTTGAAAAAGGGCTCATCTGCGTAAAGTTTTGCAGCACAAAAGATCAAATTGCAGATCTTCACCAAAGCACTGAGTAGAAAGCACTTTGAAAAGAATCACTTGGAACTACGGTTGATGAAATCAACATAAGGACCTGGTCCCTTGATAATTGGCTATGAAAGAAATGAACAGGTAAAATAGCTAAAAAGTATTTTCTAGCAAAGTCTAACTCATCTCTATACTTGCAGGTAGATACGCATGACGACTACAGAGCAAACAAGTAGCTAATGTATCACATTTTGGTCAAAGAATGAGGCTCACATTTAAATTATCTGTCAGGGAGCCTGGTTCCCTTGACACAGGTTATTAGTTCCTCTGTACTCTCATGCATAACTTTTTAACGGCTAAAACGGTGCCATGTCATTAAAATGTCAGTTTCTATCTTTCCCGCTTCTTGAACCCAAGAGTCCTACCCGTTATAAAACCACACATTTACCCAAAAAATTGACACCCATTCCTAACCGGTCCCTCACCTTTTTTTAATTATATCCAAACATGGTCACTTTTACAGATGTTCACATCACAAGCCAAAAATTCCCTTTTTCATCAACAACCAAATGCCCTCTTCTTCCTTAAACTCTCACCACACTCCACCATGTCTGAAAATCTCGAAGCCAAAATTGTTCCAAGCATCGTCTTTACTGTGTCTTTACCTGTTAAAGTACCAGTGACAAAGCCTACGATCCCTATGTCATTCAGTCCAAAACCTAAGATAGAGTCACAACCACTCACTACCTCGTCTCCAACCCAATCAAGTACTACTTCTCATCGACGTCGCAAAACTATAACTCCCAAGAAGTTCGTAGCTATGACCTCTCCTTCTGCCTCACTGAAAAAAATGGTCGAAAGAGATAAGGTGGAGGGAGAAGAAAATTAGGAAATTTCTAGTCTACCAGTTGAAGAAAGTTCTGAGATATCATAAGGTGTGGGTTGTAACAGTGATGGATCGGCAATGACTACCCCAGGCCTTGATTTGAATGTTGTCGACTCTATAGGTAATGCTCTTCCTATGCCTTCTGAGTTTACTTTAGAGTTACACGAACAAGAGGCTATAGAAAATATGCTGTCAATAGCTGATGAGGGAAGTCTGGTTGGAGGTTATGAGAGTGTGTCTGAAACTAATGGGTCTTAGGAAGGAGATAATGGTACACAGTATAGGGTAGGGATATGGTACCTACCGAAACCTTGGCACCTGTAGTACTACTGGAGAACCAACTGAGGGACATGATCCCTCCACCCAAGAGGAGCCCTCTACTTCTACCTGAGATAAAACCCTTGGTTCTCCACAGGAATCCCAGGTCAGTATTGATCCTGCTCCCTCTACTCATTTCTATGCTCGGCCATTGTCAATTGTTGTTCCTGAAATGAGATCTTTATCTGAGGAGGAGAATGAGAATAGTGAAGAAGACTATGACAAGAGCGATCTTTATTAGTGCTAAGAGTGGAAAGGCAACCCCCCAGGAGTCAACTCCTAAGAGACCTATCACTAGGTTGCAGAAGAAGGAAGCTCTTGAGTCAATCCTAAGAAAAAACAAAGAAGAAAAGAAGAAGAGGAGATTGGTAAGAGATGAAAAGATTGTCAATGAGAAGGTAGTGCCTCCAGCACTATTTGTTGATATTGATGATGAGGTGAATGAGGAATCTGGTTCCTTAGTTAGTAAGTACTCAAAGAAACTTACAATTCTAAAGTCCAAGAAAGAGTCATATGTGAGTGAGATGGGTTTGAGCAATGTTGTGGGTGAAAAATCTGGTGAGAAATTAGTTGAGAAATCTGGTGAGAGAGTAGTTGAAGAGTCTAGTAAAAGAGTGGCTGAGGAGTCTACTGAGAACGCGTCAAGAAATCTGTAGACAAAGGGAAGAGTGTGAGAAAATCAGTGAAGCGAAAGGCTGGTGCCAATGAGGAAACTAGTTCCTCCAAGAAGGCCAAAGTGAATGTGGCCAAGGATAAGGGAAGGGAAATTTGGAGAAACCAGAAGGTGCAGGGGCCGCGCATTTTCCCTTGATTCTTGACCTATCAGGAATGCGCCAACTGGCTAATATCTGTGAATTTCAGTAATGAACACATTTGTTCACAAGTGAGAGTCCCAAAGTATATAAGGCAGAAGTGTGTAGTTTCTATGATGATTTCTTCACAGTTGAGGATAATAACATCTGCCTGAAAGTGAATGGTATTGATTTTGTAATGGATACTACTGTACTGGGAACCATATTGGGCGTGCCTACTGGCAGAATGTCCTCCATTGGGGGGACCTGCTCTTCGAACTTCAGAAATGCTGAAGGATAAAGGCAGTACCTCAAGGGGAACAGGTACACAAGAAGGCCCTCCTTCCTGTGTACAAACTACTATTTGAAATGGTGAACAAAGTTCTGCTCCTACGCACAGAAAGACGTTCGATTATGTCACAAGCAGACTTGGTTATCATGGAAGCATTGGGAGGCTACACCACTATAAACCTGCTTGGTCTTAAGATAGAGCATATTAAGAAAGTGGCAGAGTTCAAGGATGGTAATCATAGGCTGCCTTACGTGTTCCTCTTCACTAAAGTATTTGAATTCTTTAAAGTCCCTTTGGGAAAGGCTAAAGTGGGTACTTGCAAGCAAACCTTTTTCAAGACCACCCTAGAAGAGTGTGAGTAAATTGATAGGAGTGGAGGGGTTGGCAGCAGTTCCGCTATCTCTCAGCTGATCAACGCTCAGAATAGTGCCACTGAAGAGATAAGGAAGTTGAAGGCACGAAATGCCATTCTCGAAGGTCAGCTCAGTCAGGTCCAGGAGGCACCTGGTTCTAGCAGTTCCCAAAGCACAGAGGTTGCCCGTTTGACAAAAGAAATTGCTGACCTTAGAAAACAGGTTGAGGACCTGAAAGACAGGCTGCTCAACGAGTAGGTATCAGCAAATGCTCGAATGGACATTCTCCTTAGAACCCTTGCCTCCTTATCGGGCTTTCCCCATTTAATCTGTCAAAATTAAATCACACAAGTAAATATTTTTTGATTAAAACTTCTGTTGGTTTGGTATCATCAAAATCAATACGTGAAATCTTGGGGCTAACACGCTCAAAATTGTCCAAAACAATCCCAAAACTCACTGGAACCCCTCGGGACCCTATTTATAATCCAAACAAGTATATAAACCTAACACAAACTTGTTTGTAAGCTTAAAACATAAAAACAACATTAAAAATAAAGAATCAAGCATCAAAACTCAAGAATTTCAAATGTGCACAACTCAAATTTCTATGTTTAGACCATAAGCATCAAAATGACCTCGGCTCACCCGTGACCTGATCCAACCATACATAAAGTCCAAAATCATCATCCGAAGCTAGCAGGATCATCAAATCGCCAATCCGTATTTGTTTATATAAAAGTCAATTATTGATCAACTCCAACAACTAAAAGCTTCCAAATCAAGAATTCTTTTTCCAAAACTCTTCCAAACATCTCGAAAATAAAAATCAACCATGAGTGCAAGTCATAAAATATCAAAAGAACCTATTACTCCCTCCGGTTCACAATAAGTCTAATTTGCTTTTTCATTTCGGTTCAAAATAAGTGTCCAGTTATGCAATCAAGAAATAATTCAATTTGTTTTTACAAAATAACCCCTATGTACATATTCCTAAAAAGTTTTTTTACTCCCCACATTAAATGTTTAATTAGGGGTAGTTTAGTCGTAGTAGGTATTTTTTAGAATTTAGTATTTTCTTAATGGGCGTGCTAAAAGCAAATTGGATACTTGTGAACCTGAGGGAGTATAAGATAATGTTTGTAAAAATTATAAATTATAACCCCGAAGCATCATACCTAGTGGATTGGCGGTAAAAAAAAAAAGCAGAAAGCAAATAAAGAAGATAATTTTAATACATGATTCTGAGATCTATATCATTAATACTCAGAATAATTACAAGTTGCAGAATATATAGGATTTGTTATCTGCATTATTCTCCCAACAAACTGGAACCAAATGACAGGTTGTGCTAAAAGGGAAATAAAGGAACTTAAGGGTATCAAACATATAGAAATAAGGCAAATAAACTTAAAGTAATGAAACTTCATTACAAGATTTATTGACACACCAGCTTTCTTCATTCTCCATTTCCAGACTTGTTCACATGGCTCATTACTTAATAATAAGGTTTATATAGAGACACTGTTAGGAATTCCTTTGCCTGTGAGTCCCCCTTCGCTTGTTGGGAAGAGTAGTGTGTACGGAGCCTTAATAGGCCCTGACCTGTTCCTCCATATCTGGTCACCATTCATTTCTATAATCCGATTTTCAATGTCACTCAACTTGTTGCCGAATCTCTCAAACGCAGCAAGGGGTTCTTCGTCGTTTGTCCATTGAGGAGAGTCCCTCTGTCCGAGGTAAATCTCATCTGAAGTATGCCTTGATAATATCTCTATAAGGGAAACACCAAGCAGTGTCTGCAATTGAGCAGTGATTGTTCTTAGGAATGCCTTATCAGGATTCGTCTTTAGCAATTCATACTCAGAAGTTCCTGGCTCTGGCATAAATCTTCGACTTACTGTAGGACGATTTGGGAGATAACCTGCATAAGGATATTGACCAAAATTGACTGCTGCATGAAGTGCAGAAGCTGTCCATATAATGATGGTGCAAGAATCTATTAGCTCTTGGGAATTTTGCATTTTAGGCCACCAAGGTTCATCTTTTAGGTCACCATGTCCCTCTTCGCGGAGTTCCTTCCACCAAGCTTGGAGTTCATTGTCTTTTAGAATCGAGTCATCAGATTTATAATAGAAGCTGCAATATTCTGTTACCCAACTTTTGATCGCTGACCATATTTCTAAACCATCAACAGCATATGGGTAGTCCTGTATCAACAGACGAATGCCATGGGGGGAACTCAAGTCCTCAACTGCCATTCCTCTGAAATCAAATTATGATATTATGGTCATATAATTAATCAAGCTCGAACAACCTATAAAGGTTAGTCGCAAAATTTGATGAAGCTTAATTGTCATTTAATACGTACCTTTTAAGAAGATCAGTGGGAAGTGCTTGATCAGGGAAAATCCAGTTTTTATAAACCACAGCAGACATTTCCATGGCATATTTGGAAGGAAAAACTGTACTCTCAAGAACACCACCAGCATTGATTAGGATTTGTCTTGCCATAGCATTTATGTTCATTGTGTCACGGAAGTGAGGATGCAAAAGCTTATGAATCGGGTGAAGCACACTTAATTGCCTATTTGTTGCAATCACAAATGGCTCAATCACAGCATGTGTATTCAACCTACAAAGATGATCAGATTGATGTCTTAGAATAGTGCTAATATTTGAGAGTTGTTATTCTATGTCAAAGCCTTTTGAAATTAAGGATATTACCAATGACTAATTAGCTGATGAACACCTGAGTCATTGACTGCAACATAAGCTTTAGCCAGTTCCCAGATGGAGCCCTCGACACCTTCATCAGCTGGGGTATACACTTTGCTAATAGCACCAAATTGGTCTCCATCTGGATGTGGCAAACTTAGTTCAATTGCTAGCGGCTTTAAAGATCCGTTATCTTGCAAGAAGAGCAATGTTCTTGAGGCATAGGTTTTTGTTGTTGTGGTGTTTATTCTCCTCAAATATGGCATAATGGTATCATGGTGGTTCAGTATGAAAAGCCTATTACTCTTGATTGCCTTCCAAAAACAAAAACAAAAAAGGCAAAATCCTTACTTGTCAAAGGAATCTAAGTTAATAGTAGGAACTAGGTGTGAAAATGAATTACCTCATCAATTGTTAGTCCATCCAACCTATCCTCTATGTGTTGTATGGTAATTGTACTATCTTGATTACCATATACTCGAGGATCCAACTTGCTTTTTGGAGGGAATTCCTACAAATAAGTCACAAAAAGTTAATATATGAGGAAAACACAATAAAGGTTTGGTCCCAGCCTTATTCCCAGCTTACTTGGAGATTTCTGATTATGACAGGATTCACACCAGCCAACATTTCTCTTCCAAATTCTTCATCAGTTCTCCATGCAGTTTTATCCTCTACATAAATAATACATAAAGTAAAATGGATGTCGTGGAATCCAAAAGGTATGGGGAATTTCATGCAGTTATGAGTACCTTTAATAACCAAAGGTGTGGGGAATTTCATTATTCCTTCACCATCAGTTCGAAGAAGTTCTTTTACCATCTGTAGTGGAATGGAACTAATGAGAGCTTTAAATAAAGGGCCTTGAGGAAGCTTGATGCCTCCTTCATAGAGTCTCAGCACATCCTCAAAACTGTCAAACTCGTTAGGGGTTCCATCGAACAACGCATGTAATTCAGGGAGGATGAATTGAACCATGGATTTCAAGGCATAAGTTAGGAAGTCTGACAACTTCAAGTGTCCAAAACGCTCGTCTCTTGGTACATAGATGTCTAAGCTCAAAAGCAGTGGAATCCTGCTTTCACTTTCAGGATCTAACAAAAAAATCCATGTCACTAAACTAAACATGTTTGGTAATTATATAAAAGAATGAAGTTAAAATACTAACCTGTTCTTGTTGGAGCTCTGCCTGTTCTTCCTCTTCGAGGGTACGGGTAGTCAGAGGAGCCACCCAAGATAGGTCTGACATGTTGTGCACCTTGGTCTGGATCACCTAAGTCATTATAGAAAGCATAGTCATAAACCCTGTCCCAAGCCTCAAGCTTTCCAGTCCCATCTCCTCTTAACGTCAGTAATTCGTTTTCTCTGTATTTGCGCAAAGGTGCTGGTGTTTCACTTGGAAGATATGTCTGCATCAATAAACAAACACATTAATGTTACTCCCTCCGTTCCAATTCATGTGATCCTAATTTTGAGAATACGTCTTAACAACTAATGGTTAACGATGGCTTTGATGGGTGGTTTTGCTAGAATAGGCAATAATGAGATCACTGTTTTAGTAAATGATGTGGAGAAAGGTAGTTGATCCACAAGAACCTCAACAAACTCTTGAACTAGCGGAAGCTAATGTGAAAAAGGCGGATGGAAGGAGACAAAAAGTTGAGGCAAATCTAGCTCTCCGACGTGCTAGAACACGGGTGGAGGCTATCAATCCGATTTCATAACTAGTTGGTACGTTGGAATAATAAAAAGAAGTTCTCTTTCTAATCCTATTTAGATTCCGTCGGGTGAATACAATTAAACATAATCCAATTCTGATGCAAAAATTCAAATTTAACTCGACATGGAGTTTAAAAAAAATGAATTTTTGAATTTGTGGTACTAAACAAGTCAAAAAGGGGCCATAGTATTTGTATGGTTATAAAAGCTTCTCATTGAGGGTAGAATTGTAACTTTAAGTTAAACTGTCTCATAATTTAGAAAGCGATCATTTTTTTGAAACAGACCAAAAAGGAAATAGTTAGGTTCACATAAACTGGAATGGAAGGAGTAATTTTTTTGTTCCATTTACATGCATGCCTAAATACTCGAACAAGTAACGTAACCATACCTTATTTGCAAAGAAGATGCGGTCCGACTTGTATTTATTTGCAGGATAAACCCAAGAATTACAGACAAAATGAACCTTGCCATGATTGGGAACATCTTCAAGGGTAACTGACTTGAGGAAGAACTCAGTGAAATGCAAATTCTTGATAATAAATGCACCTGGAAGCCCAAACTCCTCGTCCCAATCAAATGTGACACCATACGCTGATTCACCTGCCGTTAATGGGGTTATGGTAGTAAGCCAGTTCTCCAAGTAGGCTGGATTGCTGTGTTTGCCTTGTAAATCATTTGCTGCAAAATTGGATAAATTTGAAAAATAAAAAATTACCATCTTTGGTTAGTGAGACTGGTGGCAAAAAATCTACACAAAGTCCGATTGTCCGTTTATTAAGAAAAGAATTTTAAGGTATATACACCAACGGACGGTGTAATTAATTTTTTCTTACATCATCATTATAGTTTAATATGCTATAATATTTTACTTACTATTTATTATAAATTATTAATTACATTAATTAGAATTACCTGCAATTACTTTTTAAATGAAATGATACTGTAAATATTTTTTTTTCACCATTGTGCATATTACTCTTAAGTAAATTTTGCGAAAGATAACATGCAGGATGTTGGGGACATTCTTTAGATCTAAAGACCAATTTGAGTAAAAAAAAAAAAACAAATACGTACACTGCTCTAAAGAAAGTTAAATACAAATATTTTTGGCAACTTCGATTTTAATTTTGTCCAACAATTTAAAAATTTTATTTATACGTGATAAAGATTGATGTCCCTTATTGACGCGAAACCGCCGAGGTGATGTGACCTTTTTTGTACAAACGAAAGGGCAACAATTATAACTAAAATATACAAGTAAATTGACTAATTGAAGTTAAAAACAATGAAGGAGATAAACCATTCTTCCTTATTATCAAAATTGTCAGATAAAAAGTAGGTTTAGATTAGCTAATTCCTTCGACCCCACCAACCAAGTATATTTTCTTGATAAACAACTCTCTGCACCACAATCATGTAAACAAGAGAGAGAGAGAGTTTACACGATCTCTTCTCATTTATTTTAATTTTACACGTGAGGAAGGTCATTACAGTACTGCCTAGTTTCCTTGGTTTAAGATAATTCATTGTCCACTATTCTATAATCAGCAATTAATAAATTAAGTGACAAGATAGAACTTATTTGTCACGCGGCTTAAATAAAACTTATACCTGTATCAACTATATCAATAGTAGGTAATAGGGGTGACAAACAGTCGGGTCGGGTCGGATATGAGTGAGTCAAAATGGGTGATGTAAACAACGAAAAAATATCCGACCCAATCCGTCCATATTATTCATGGCTTTTTGAATATGATCGCTTTTGAGAGAATTACTAGTCTTTCAAACAAGACAAACTCCCAAATTGAATCTTTACAAATGTGTTAAACTTATTGATTTTTTATTGGTTTTCCATCTTTTAAATGAATAATATGAATTTTATCCATATTTGATCCATTTTTAAAAAATTTATTATCCAACCCATTTTTTTGTAGGTTATATGAATGAATAACTATTTTTTATAATCCATTTTGCCACTAGAAAAGAGTACCTAATATTCTAGATGTCTGAATAAATAATCGATCGGGTATGCTCGGTAGTTATTCAATGATAGGTCTTGACTCTTGTCTGCTTATATTTTCTTTTCATTCATTTCCACAAGATTGAAAGCTAGGCATGGACCTTGTGTGGTATGGGAGGCTGAAGTAAAGTTCAACATTATAAAATCGAGTAAATGCTTCTGTTTCTGGTTCAGACATAATCAATTCTGCAGTTATATCTTTATGCTTTTTTTTTGGGGGGTTGGG
>MU746198.1:27411-41512 GCA_026770625.1 Nicotiana glauca
GGGGGGTGGGGTTGGGGGTGAGGTGGAAGGGTTTCGGGGATTTAATTCTACTTTTCACATATTTCAATATTTTTCGAGGAAGCAAAAAGGATAATTGATACAAGTAAATATCAAACATCTTTTTTTTTTCTTTCCAAAAGAACAAAGTGATGGGGAATTTGAAGCTCTAAACACCAAGTTTTATTTTGTGTCTCATACAACTGACATTAGTTGTACGCGGTTCCTTTTTATCTCACAAAATTGTGGACCCCAATCTTATGAGATAAAAAGTTGCCTCATACAACTAGTGTAAGTTGTACGAGACACAAAATAAAATATTCATTCTAAACACTAAGGGTCTGTTTCGAAAGCATCATCATGTAATTGGAATTTTGTAAGAATACCATGGACCGTATGTTTGATTAAATGATTAATATTTATAAATAATACCACGACATTACTAAAATATTTTACAATAACATCTATCAATTCTAACTAAAAAATGAATAACATGCAATCTGAATTAATAAGTGAATACTACCGAAGCAAAAAAATAGAAGCGAAAATATAACATAAATTCAAAATTCAAAAGAAATTAACTTAATACTCTTATATAAAATTACAATATAACATAAAATAAGTTTCAACATAATTTAAGTAAATATAATTCAAAAGAAAAGGAAAAGATAAATCTATAACCTCATTCAATAATGATTTTCTACTTTAATGACATCACTCATTACATGTTTAGTTTATTAATGATTTAGTATTTCTAGTATTAGGAGGAGTAGTTTAAAAACTAAAATAATAGCACAATTATGCGAAATAAAAAAAATAAAAAATATGGGCGATTACATGGAATGACAAAAAAATAAAGGTTGAAAAATGAGTATTTTATTTAAATATTAAAAAGTGATCTATTATTTTAACATAGTTAAGTTTTCATATAACATCATCCACTAACAAAGTTCAACTATAATGACATAGCATTATAAGAGCCCGTTTGACTTAGCTGATTTAGAGTAGCTGATAAGCATATGTGCTGAAAAATACTTTTAAGTGCTGGAGCTGATTTAAAAAATAAGCAGTTACGTGTTTGGATAAAATTGCTGAAATTAATAATAAGCAGCTAAAAAATTGGGTATACAAAGAGTTTTGTTTAAAAAGAAGTATTTTAGGGATAAAATAGTAAATATTTTGGTCAAACCTAAAGTGCTTATAAGCTGAAATTTGATAAGTTGGGGGAGACCAACTTATGACTTTTGGCTTATAAGCACTAACTTATAAGCACTTTTAATTTTACCAAGCGCGTAAATAAGCCAAAAAGTACTTATAAGCCAGTTTGACCAGCTTATAAGCTTAGCCAAACACCCTCTAAGTCAAGTTTGCAGTGGCTTATTCTTTCTAAGAATAAGATGTATAATTTTTTAGAAACATAAAAATAGCTAAGTGTAATAAAAAAATAAAGAAAAATAATTAAGAAAGAAATAAAATATGAGAAATTATGTAGAAACACATGAAGTAAATGTTGGAAAATGAGAAAAAGTAAATAAAAATAAATAATGTAAATATTTGAAAAAAAAAAGAATTTAAAGTTTTCAAAAGAAAAAAATAAATAAAAAGTAAATTAAAAAAAAAGATTAAAAAAAATTATAATCTAGTAATTACAATATAATTACCCGCAATCGTCAGCAGAATTGCAAAATATAATTACATCTAATTATGCTAACCAAGTATATTACTTGTCAACCAAACATATCAAAAATGTATAATTACACCCAAATTTAATTAAAGGGTGACTTCTACACATGCCCTAAAAGTTAACAAACAACAATTGGAAGCCTAATAGCCTATTGTGCCATCTCAAATTCAACGCATACCAAGCAAAACGTGCTGACTAACTTTTCACCGTTACTAAAAAGAGGTTTTTGAAGTTTAATTTATAATCCGTTATTTTTACTCTAATAATCTTGTTTAAAATAAGCATTACTAAACTTTGTTGTCTAGAACCAAATTAGCTCAGATATATTTAGCTTAAACTTTTTCTAGCATTAAAGAAATATTTGGAGCACAAATTCTACATATTTCAGGAATCAACTATTAAAATTTGAACGCGAAGTACTTATAAGAGTAGAATTATCAACCACAAGAGCCGTAGTAGGGATCAAAAAGTATCATTTCTCTTTCAGAGATATTTTACAGTATAACCCCTACAGGCAGACTACTCAAAAGTTGTTACACTTGAAATAGTTTATAATTAAAGGCTTACTATAATTTTATTAGTAGCGGTCAATACTATTTTTTAATCTTAAAATCCCCCATAATAATATTCCAAACAACTTGTTCATAATAAGAATAGTAGAAAGTGACACATTTTTTATCTGTTCCGTTTATGTGACACTCTTTACTTTCTAATATGTTCCAAACAACATATTATTATTTTTAGAAACAGTTAACTTGAGCGCCTTATTTTATCCTTAATAACTTGATGTTATAGCCTGTAGCGGAACTAGCTTAGAGGAAGGGGGTTCAACTGAATTCCCTTTGCTAAAAATTATACGGGGCAAAAGGGTAAAAACTAATTTTTTTTTAATATATATACATAAGTTCTTGAATTAGATATGAGGAAAAGTTCTAGTAAAATGGCAAAGTAGGTTCAGAAATTGTTTTAGATCACAAGCTTAAATCGTATGTGCGACAATTTTTAATTCCCTTATATAAAATTCTGGTTCCGCCACTAGTTACAACCACAAATATATCATTCCATATTTAAGATCACAAGTTCCAAAAACATATACAGACATCTCTATATCAACATCCCTATATAACAACACTTCACTATAAAAACCAAGCTTTTCTATAACCAATTTTTATGTTACGTTATAATATATGTTCTCTATAATAAAACTTCATTACAACATCAAAAAATATTCGGAACAAATAAGACTATTATAGAAATGTTTGACTGTATATCTTCTTTGTTTAGACTCCCCCCTCCAATCAAACACCATCACATAGAAGGAGACTGAGAGTGTACAAAACAAGACAAATTATATGTGTTAATGAGTTGTGAATTTTGATGCTGTAGTTCACATACAATAACAACTACCCAGTAAAATCTCATATAGTGAGGTTCGGGGAAGGTAATGTGTACGCAGACCTTATCCCTACCCCGATAGGGCAGAGAGGCTGTTTCCGATAGACCCTCGTCTCAGAAAGACGGAAATAAAAAACAAGAAATAAGAAAACACAATTCATTAGTAACTCTAGTAGAAACCGTAATAGTAATAGAAGCATAACAAACTGATAAATATTTAGCTTCCATATAAAGAGCGAACTTACCTGGATCACCATGAGCAGAACTGATCAATTGCAAAGAGACCTTCTGGCCAACTAATTCGAGAACTCCATCAACAACGGAGCCAGCAATATCAGTAAAGTCTAAAGCATTCTTCTTCATCATCACCACAATTCCTTTCACTTTCTTTGAGTCATTATGCCCAATCAGTCCATCAACAATATTCTTTATCGGAAACATGATGATACAATCTCGGAGCTAAATAAGGGAGAGTAAGAATGAAATATAGAAAGAGAGATGACTTTTGTTGTGAAGTTTCAATGCAATGAGTCTCTTATTTATAGCCAGAAATTACTCTCTAGCAAGAAAGCAAATAATAAAAAACAAAAGAACACTAACCAATCTATGTTCTACGTGTTTACTCTGTATTATGCTTCCGTGTTTCATGTGTTTTTAAAATTTGTGTTTTCCTTGAGATTTGCAGCACATGAACCATGGTTTCTATTTTTTATTGCCTTGATAAATTTGTACTGTTATTTAATTTGACATTTTGGTCCGTTCTTTATTTTGGTACTTGTTGCTGCCAAACACACACGCAAATATATGTGGTCTTACAAGTAATAAAATGATAAGTCAAGTGTCAAACCCACAGAGACTTGTATCAACTACCCACTAAATTCACCAAGATTGCTATTCAGTCGAGCCAATTTGAGTTCAAGAGTGTAATTATATTAAATAATAATCCTAAGTAGTAACTAAATTATAAAGCATTAAAATGGTTGTTGTGTACTCAATAGAGATAAATATTTCTGGGTTGGGATCGATTAAGCAATCCTATTGTGTTCTAGTTAACGCTCCCTTTCATGCAATTCACCATGGTTGCTAATTAATCGAACAATTGCTCTCATAGTCTTCTCACGAAGTACTACTCGCCTATTCAAAATAGATTAACACCTATATTTCTATGAAATCAATCTATTAAAAATGCATTAAGATTACGATATTTAATTAAGCACGGTGACTAGGTATATTCCTATCCTAACCACAAATCCGCCCCCTCCCCCCTCAGAGTTAAGATCGTGCTCTCTTCAATTCTTCTCTAAACTAAACATGGCTTTATGTCATGACCCAAATCTACCATGCCGTAATGCGCCTAACATGGAACTAGGCAAGCCGACTCTTTATAAAAAATAACCTGATATTTCAAAATAAAGATTTCTTCAAGCTAGTTAATTAATTAAATTGCATAAGGTAATTCTGAATAATAAAGTGCGAAAAGAAAAGCCCGACATCAGGGGTGTCACTGGTCGTGAGCATCTACTAAAACTGTTCGATAATACTAAGACATATACAGTATGGAAAACGACTAATAACACCTAAAGGAAGATATGAGGGAGAAGAGCAACGCTGCGATCTCCATGTAGCTACCTTGCCAACTCCAACAGATCCGCGACGGATGTAAATCAACGCTCGCTAGTACGTCCAACAACCCCTGGATCTGCACACAAGGTGCAGGAAGTAATGTGAGTACGCCAACTCAGTAAGTAAAAAAAGTAAATAAAGACTGAGCAGTAAAAAACACATAAATTCTATATCATGAAATCTCAGCAAGTACAACATGCTTTCAAATCAGTATATGAGTCAAATCATCTCGTTTAAAATCTAATTTTCGGTAAAATCATTTGAAGATATTTTTCAACAGTTTCAACAGATACCCAATACAAATGAGAGTAAAATTGATGAACATCATAAACAGCCCCTCGGGCACAATATAACTCAGAAACAGCCCCTTGGGCAAATCTCACAGTCACTCGCATACGGTCTCTCCGGCATATCTCATATCACTCACTCTGGGTACCCGCGCTTACTGGGGTTGTGTAGATTTTGGAGGGGCTCCTTTAGCCCAAGCACTATAATCCACACGGACAAATCACATGACACGGACAACTCACGTGCTATAGTATCAATATCACGTGCTGCACGGACAACTCACGTGCTGCACGGACAACTCACAATTACAGGCCCTCGACCTCACTTAGTCATAAATCTCTCATGCCACTCGGGATATCAGTAAAAATCAAGGTGCTTAGCCCAAAATAACATTTTATACGCATCAAAACGGTGTAATAAAGACTAAGTTACGAAATTAGTAAACATAGCATGACTGAGTATAGATTTTCAATCAGAAACAGTGAGAAGATGATAAGGAAAAGGCCCTAAGGATCCAAACAGCTTTGGCACGAGGCCCAAATATGGCGTTCAACCCAATTTATAAATTTTTTTTCTAAAACACATAAGAACCATATAGTTTCAGTCAATTACGCAACTTAATAGTTTCTACGAGACGGACCAAGTCATAATCCCCAGCGGTGCACGCCCACACGCTCGTCACCTATCATGTGCGTCACCTCAAAGTAGTGAAATGATGTGAAATCCGGGGTTTCATACCCTCAGAACTAGATTTACAATCATTACTTACTTCAAACCTGTCAAATACCTACTCCGCGATGCACTTGCCTCTCGAACCGACCTCCAAATGCCTTAAATCTAACCACAAATAATTTGATACAATTAACACGAGCTAAAGGAATCAATCCCATAAAATAATGCTAAGCTTTAGATCAAAAGTCAAAAAAGTCAACTTAAAAGTTAGGCCCGGGCTTACGTCTCGAAAACCGTCAAAAGTCGCAAAATCTGACAACCCATTCAATTATAAGACTAACCATATGGTTTCACTCAATTTTGACCTCAAATGGGCTTTCAATTCCCAAAATTTCATTTTATGAAACTCCATCAATTTTCCCCAAATTCCACCCAAAATCACGAATCAAATGATGAATTCGATGATCTATTCATGAATATTAGCCAAAACCGATTTAGAATTACTTACCCAGATGATTTCCTTGAAAAACTCTCTGAATTTCGTCACAATTCGAGTTCCCAAAGTCCAAGATGTGAAATAAAACCCTAAACCTCGCTTATATAGTGTCCTCTGAACCTCCACTTCGTGGTCTACGTAATTCTATCGCGGTCGCGCTCTTCTCACCACGGTCCGCATAAATCCTGCTGCGGCCGCGGACCCTGAGCCTTACCTTCCGCCGTTTGCATAAAATACACTGCGGCAACATTTCTTCTTCCGCGGCCCGCGAAAATCCCACCACTGCAGCGCAACGCTCCGCGGTCCGTGCCAATTTTGTGCGATCTGCGCTTCCTACGCCAAACACTACTGACACTAGAAATCTGCAACTCTTAGAACCAGATTGATCTGTTAACCACTTGAAACTCACCCGAGGCCCTCGAGACCTCAGCCAAGCATACCAACACACCCCATAACATCATTCAAACTTAATCGAGCCTTCGAATCACTCAAAACAACATCAAACACCAAATTAACCTCGAATTCAAGCCTAGGAACATCTAAATTTCCAAATTTCACAAACAATGCCAAAACCTGTCAAATCACGACTAAATGACCCCAAATTTTGCACACACGTCACAATTGACACTACGAACCTGCTCCAACTTCCGGAATTCCATTCCGACCCTCATATCAAAATTTCCACTGCCAATCGAGAATCGCCAGATTTCCAATTTCACCAATTCAAGCCTAAATCTACCACGGACCTCCAAATCACCTTCCGGACGTGCTCCTAAGTCCAAAATCACCTAACGGAGCTAAACAAACCATCAGAGTTCACATTCGAGATCATTTACACAAATGTCAATATCCAGTTGACTTTTCCAACTTAAACTTCTAAATAGGAGACTAAGTGTCTCATTCCACATCGAAACCACTGCGGACTCGAACCAACCAACACAATACGAAGAAATGCAGCTGAGGAACACATAAGGAAGCAGAAATGAGGGAAATGGGACTATAACTCATGAAACTACCGGCCGGGTCGCTATCCTCCCCCTCTTAAGCAAACGTTCGTCCTCAAACTAGTCTAAAAACATAACTGAAGCCTCATTAGGTGTAGATACCTGCTCCGCATCTCCCGCTAGGTCTCCCAAGTAGCCTCCTCCACGGTCCGACCTCTACTGCATCTTCATTGATGGTATATCCTTTGATCTCAACTTTCGAACCTGCCGCTCCAAAATAGCCACTAGATCCACATCATATGTCAAATCACCATCTAATTAAACTGTGCTGAAATCCAAAACATGAGACGAATCGCCTATATACTTCCGGAGCATAGAAACATGAAATACCGGATGCACACTCTACAAGTTAGGTGGCAAAGCAAGCTCATAAGCCACCTCCCCAATCTTCCGAAGCACCTCGAAAGACCCAATGAATCGAGGGCTCAACTTGCCCTTCTTCCCAAATCTCATAACACCCTTCATGGGTGAAACCTTCAGTAGAACCTTCTCCCTAACCATGTGAGACACATCACAGACCTTTTTATCAGCATAACTCTTTTGTCTTGACTGAGTTGTACGAAGTCGCTCCTGAATCACCTTCACCTTGTATAAAGCATCCTATACCAAGTCCGCACCTAAAAGCCTAGCCTCGCTCGGATCAAACCAACCTACTGGAGATCTAAACCATCTCCTATATAAAGCCTCATATGGAGCCATCTGAATACTCAACTGATAACTATTGTGATATGTAAACTCCGCGAGCAGTAGAAACTGGTCCCATGAACCCCCAATATCAATGACACAAGCGCGCAACATGTCCTCCAATATCTGAATAGTGAGCTAGGACTGTCCATCCGTCTGAGGGTGAAAAGTTGTGCTCAACTCAACCTGAGTACCCAACTCCCGCTGCACGGCTCTTCAAAACTACGATGTAAACTGAGTTCTTCTATCTGAAATGATGGAAAGCGGGACACCATGCTGGCGAACAATCTCTCAGATATAAATCTCAGCTAACCGCTCTAAAGAATAGGCAGTACATATAAGAATGAAGTGTGCGGACTTGGTCAACCGATCCATAATCACCTAAAGAGCATCGAAGTTCCTCAAAGTCTGTGGAAGTCCAACTACGAAATCCATGGTGATCCGCTCCCACTTCCACTCTGGAATATCCATATGTTGAAGCAAGCCACCCGGCTTCTGGTGCTCATATTTCACCTGCTGACAACTGAGACACCGAGCTACAAACCCCACTATATCCTTCTTCATCCCCCTCCACCAATAGTGTTGTCTCAAATCCTGGTACAACTTCGCGGCACCCGGATAGATGTAATACCTCGAGTTATGGTACTCCTCTAGAATCAGCTCCCGAAGTCCATCTACATTGGGCACACATACCCGGCCCTACATCCTCAATACCCCGTCATCACCAATAGTCACATCTCTGGCATCACAGTGTTGAAATATATCCTTGAGGACAAGCAAATGAAGATCATCATACTGGCGCTCTCTAATACGATCAAATAAGGAAGACCGATAAACCACACAAGCTAAGATCCTGGACTCTGAAATATCCAACCTCACAAACCGACTAGCCAAGTCCTGAACATCAACTGCAAGAGGTCTCTCCCAATAGGAATAAATGCAAAACTGCCCATACTCACCGTCTTTTTACTCAAGGCATCGACCACCACATTGGCCTTTCCCGGATGGTATAAGATAGTAATATCAAAGTCCTTTAGCAGCTCCAACCATCTCCGCTGCCTCAAATTGAGATCCTTATACTTGAACAAGTGCTGGAGGCTGCGATGATTAGTAAACACCTCACAAGACACACCATAGAGATAATGCCTCCAAATCTTCAACATTGTGAACAATGACAGTCAACTCCAAATCATGAACAGTGTAGTTCTTCTCATGGGGCTTCAACTGACGAGAAGCATAAGAAATCATACTACCCTCATGCATCAGCACACAGCCAATACCAACCCGAGAAGCATAACAATACCGTATAAGAACCCGAAGATGATGGAAAAACTAACGCTGGAGCTCTGGTCAAGGTAGTCTTGAGCTTTTGAAAGCTTTCCTCACACTCATCCGAACACCTGAAAGGAGCATCCTTTTGAGTCAATCTGGTCAAGAAAGATGCAATAGAGGAAAATCCCTGAAGAATCGACGGTAATAACCCGCCAAACCAAGAAAGCTACGAATCTATATGGCTGAGGACGGTCTGGGCCAACTCTAGACTGCATCAATCTTTTTCGGGTCAACCTGAATACCTTCACTGGACACCACGTGCCCCAAGAACTCCACTGAACTGAGCAAAAACTCGCACTTGGAGAACTTTGCATAAAGCTTCTCCTCTCTCAACCGCTGTAATACAACTGTCAAATGCTCAGCATGCTCCTCTTGACTACGTAAGTATACCGTAATATCATCAATGGAAAAAATAACAAATGAGTCGAGATAAGGCCGAAATACGCTGTTCATCAAATGCATGAACGTTGCTGGGGCATTGGTAAACCTAAAAGACATTACAAGGAACTCACAATGACCATATCGGGTCCTGAAAGCTGTCTTAAGAATGTTCGAGTCCCTAGATCTTCAACTGGTGATACCCTGACCTGAGAAAATCTTAGAGAACACCCTTGTTCCCTGAAGCTGGTCAAATAAATCATCAATACGAGGCAAATGATACTTGTTATTGATTGTGACTTTGTTCAACTACCTGTAGTCAATACACATTATCATAGTGCCATCGTTCTTTTTCACAAATAGAAAGCCGTACCCCAAGGTGACACACTAGGCTGAATAAACCCCTTATCAAGGAGTTCCCGAAGCTGCTTCTTCAATTCCTTTAACTCTGCAGGTGCTATACAATACATTGGAATAAAAATGGGCTGAGTGCCTGGCACCAAATAGATACCGAAGTCAATATCCCTGTCCGGTGGCATGCCTGGTAGGTCTACATGAAATACATCTGGAAAGTCCCTTACTACCGGAACTGAATCAACAAAAGGAGTCTCTGGACTGACATCCCTAACAAAGCCAAATAATAAAGGCAACCCTTCCTAACCATCCACTGGGCCTTCAAAAATGAAATCATCCTACTGGGAATATAATCCGATGAACCTCGCCACTCAATCTGTGGCACCCTCGGCATAGCCAACGTCACCGTCTTAGCATGACAGTGTAGAATAGCATGACATAGAGACAACTAATCCATGCCCAATATCACATCAAAATCAACCATACTAAGCAACAAAAGGTCCACTCGGGTCTCCAAACCAATAATAGTCACCACACATGACCGATATACACGGTCCTCAACAACAATATTGCCAGCCAAAGTAGATACACGAACAAATGAAATGAGAGACTCACGGGGCGTATCCAGACAATGAGCAAAATATGATGACACATATGAAAAAGTGGAACCAAGATAAAATAATACAGAGGCATCCCTGCGGCAAACTGAGAGAATACATGTGATCACTGCATCTGAAGCAATAACATCTGTTTTGGCTGGGAGTGCATAGAAACGGGCTTTACCACCACCCGATCGACCTCCCCCTCTAGGGTGACCTCTAGTTGACTGACCTACACCCCGAGCTAGCTGGGCGTGTGGGAAAGTAACTGGTGCTAATACCGTCGGCCTAGAACTCTACTGCGGAGTCCCATTCAACAACCTGGGGCAGTGTCTCTTGATATGACCTAGATCCCCACACTCAAAACAACCCCTCCTCTGACAGAACAGCTGCTCCTGATTCCCCGTAGAACTACCCGTTGAAAAACCTAAGCAGACAAGGCATGATGAGAGCTCTGTGCTGGAAGGGCACTGAGAGATGAGTGGACCGGATGTGAACTGTGAGGGCCAGATGATCCACCACGGTGGACTGGGCGAGCTGACTGAGCATGTCTGAATGGACGGCCTCTACCGTGCTGAAACTGACCTCTAGGAGGAACACCACCAAAATTACCATATGCCCGAGGCCTCTTGGCCTCCCTCTCAACTCGCTCCTGGAGGTGAACAGACTCTATCTCCCGAGCAATGTCAACCACCTCCTCAAAAGAAGCATCAGACACCTTCTCTCTAGTCATAAGAATCAGTAACTGATATGAGAGGCCATTAACGAACCTCCTGGTCCTCTCCCTCTCTGTGGGAACCAACCAGATAGTATTACAGGCTAACTCAAAAAACCTCATCTCATACTGCTTCACAGTCATATTATCCTAATGCAACTACTCGAACTGCCTGTGCAGCTACTTTCTGAAGGACTGCGACACATATTTTTCTAAAAAGAGAACAAAGAACTGCTGCCAGATGAGGGGCGCTGAAGTAGTTGAACACCGTACGAAGAATACTCTAATACAAATGAGAGTAAAAGGGATGAACATCATAAACATCCCCTCAGGCACAACATCACTCAGAATCAGCCCCTCGGGCAAAGCTCACAGTCACTTGCATACGGCCCCTCGGGCATATATCATATCACTCACTCAAGGTACCCGCGCTCTTTGCGGGTGTGCAGACTCAGAGGGGCTCCTTCAGCCCAAGTGCTATAATCCGCACGACAACTCACGTGCTGCACGAACAACTCACGTGCTATAATGTCAATATCAGAATCCGCATGGACAACTCACGTGTTGCACGGAAAACTCACGTGCTATACTCTCAATATCCACAAAATTACAAGCCCTCGGCCTCACTCAATCATAAACCTCTCAAGCCACTCGGGCTATAAGTAAAATCAGGATGCTCAACCCAAAATAACATTTTATATTCAAAACAGCGTACTAAAGATTGAGTTATGAAATCAATATACATAGCATTATCGAGTATAGATTTTCAATCAGAAACAGTGAGAGGATGATAAGGAAAAGGCCCCTAAGGGTCTAAAGAGCTTTGGCACGAGGCCCAAATATGGCATTCAACCCAATTTATAAAGATTCTTTATAAAACACATAAGAATCATATAGTTTCAGTCAATTACACAACTTAATAGTTTCTACGGGACAGATCAAGTCACAATCCCCAATGGTGCACGCCCACATGCCCGTCAACTAGCATATGTGTCACCTCAAAGTAGTGAAACGATGTGAAATCCGGGGTTTCATACCCTCAAAACTAGATTTACAATCATTACTTACCTCAAACCGGTCAAATCCCTACTCCACGATGCTCTTGCCTCTCGAACCGGCCTCCAAATGCCTCGAATTGGCCACAAACAATTCGGTAAAATTAACACGAGCTAAAGGAATCAATCCCATAAGAAAATTCTAAGCTTTAGATCAAAAGTCAAAAAGTCAACTCAAAAGTCGGGCCTCGGGCTCACATCTCAAAATTCGTCAAAAGTCGCAAAATCCGACAACCCATTCGATTATAAGACTAACCATATTAGTTTCACCCAATTCCGACCTCAAATGAGCTTTCAGTTCCCAAAATTTCATTTTATGAAACTCCATCAACTTTCCCAAAATCACAAATCAAATGATGAATTCGATTATATATTCATGAATATTAGCTAAAATCGAGTTAGAATTACTTACCCAGATGATTTCCTTGAAAAACTCTCGAAATTCCATGTCAAACCGAGTTCCCAAAGTCCAAGATGTGAAATCCCTAAAACTCGCTTATATAGTGCCCTCTGAACCTTCACTTTGTGGTCCGCATAAAATATATCGTGGCAGCATTTCTTCTTCCGCCCGCAAAAATCCCACCGCGGCCGCACAACGCCTCTGTGGTCTGTGCTTCCTACACCAGACACTGCTGACACCAGATTTTTAGGAGCAGATTGATATGTTAATCACCCGAAACTCACCCGAGGCCCTCGGAACCTCAACCTAACATACCAACACATCTCATAACATCATTCAAACTTAATCGAGCCTTCGAATCACTCAAAACAACATCAAACACCAAATTAACCTGGGATTCAAGCCTAAGAACATTTAAATTTTCAAATTTCACAAATAACACCAAAACCTATCAAATCACGTCTAATGACCCCAAATTTTGTACACACGTCCAAAATATACCACAGACCTCCATGTCTTATTCCAGACGCGCTACTAAGTCCAAAATCACTTAATGGAGCTAACCGGACCATCAGAATTCACATCCGAGATCGTTTATACATAAGTCAATATCCGGTTGATTTTTTCAAACTTAAACTTCTAAATAGGAGACTAAGTGTCTCATTCCACCCCGAAACTACTCCGGACCCGAACCAACCAACACGATACAAAGAAATACAGTTGAGGAACACATAAGGAAGCGGTCATTACACTTTCCCAAGCGTAGCATATATAGTGAATAGAACCTAACAGTTGGTCAAACAATTAAGCAATTAATCACAGAATTGAAGATACAATTATATATTGATGAATTATAATCAATGTTAAGTCAAATTTAAATAACAATATTTGTGGCTAAATCACAACCCCAAAACTATAGGTTTTAGTCAGTCATGATAGTATCAAACAAATTCATAATTGTTGGATAATTGAAAATACTAAGAAAAGATGAAGAAAACTGAGAACTCTTCGCTCTCGAATGTTTCTCGTGTCTATTCTCCCTTCAAAGTGGCGTCTCCCCTCTAAAAATAAGCTTAGTCTTGCGTTTTATACACGTTGGCTGTGTTCAGGGCCGAAATAACCTTGCCCCGGACAAAGTTGGACACTTTTCTCGTCACCAGCGTCCAGCCTAGCGCCCTACACTAGTGCTGGTGCTGGCTTAGTGAACATACTGCCTCTGGCGCCACAGATGGCATGGAGCGTTGCCTGTGGCGCTGAAAAATCCAACTTTTCTATTTTCCTCCGTTTTGACTCTAATCTCGCACCTTTCGCCCCCAATTGCTTCCGGATGATTCTTACACATCAAAATATTTTACATCCGAAATCCATGAAACACGAGTAAAACATGAGGTGATATACGTATATATATATATATATATATATATA